>JBBPMY010000026.1:0-58708 GCA_038090615.1 Phylloporus gajari | reverse complement strand
GGTCTTGCGGAGGGCAATGGCTACTTTTCCAACGTGCACCTCGCCGCTCTCGTTCTCGGTGTCCCCTTCGTCTTGAAGCGTGTCACGCCCATCGTCAACCGTGGCGGCTTCAAAACCTACATCTTCTTGGTTGTTATCCTCGGCGTCCCCATCACCGTCGCGTATTGGACACTCGCGTCCATGTATGGTAAACGCAAGAACCAAAAGGTCATTCTTCCTTCCAAGGAGATCGAGGAGTACATCACTATCCACGACGAAGAGCTCAAGGCCCTTTACCGCGGCAAAGAAAAAATCCCCATGCAAGTCTTCCACGACGCGTATTTTGAGGGGAAGATTGACTTTAACGGTATGTCTTGGTACACAATCTCATTATCGTTTACTTACTTCTCTCCAGGCGACGTGCTTGACATCATGGAGCAGCGTCACGACTGGGCAAAAATGGTCTTCACCCCCGAGCTCTTCAAATACGTCTTTATGAACCTTTTGCCCGAAGTCATTGTCCACTCCAAGAGCCAAGACGAAGAGCAGGTTCGTGACCACTACGACAGAGGCGACGACTTCTATGCATGGTTTGTTTCCTTGTACGATGTTTGGGTCTTTAATTCATTTGTTTCATATAGGTTCCTCGGTCCTCGTATGATCTATACCTCGGGTGTCGTAACCGATCTGGAGCAAGGCGAGACTCTCGAGCAGCTCCAAGACAACAAGCTTGCCCTTGTTTGCTCCAAGCTCAATCTTCAACCCAATGACCGTCTGCTCGACGTTGGCTGTGGTTGGGGCACCTTGGCTGCCTTCGCTGCAAAGAATTATGGTTGCGATGTTACCGGTATCACTCTTGGCAAGAACCAGACCAAGTTTGGCAACGAGCGGATCAAGAGCAACGGCGTTACTCCGGACAAGGCGAGGATTTTATGCATGGACTACCGCGAAATTCCCGGCGGCCCCGGTCACTTCACCAAGATTGTCAGCCTAGAGATGGCCGAACACGTAGGAATCAGGCGTTACGGTGCTTTCATGAGGCAGATGTACGATTTGTTGGACGACGACGGTATTTTTGTCTTGCAAGTTGCCGGTATCCGTCCCTCATGGCAGTATGAGGATCTTATTTGGTAGGTCTCATAATGATCCTGGATGCGTGGTGGGTTCTCACTAGTTGCACGCAGGGGTCTCTTCATGAACAAGTATATCTTCCCTGGTGCAGATGCCTCTTGCTCTCTCGGTTGGGTAGTTAATCAAGTGGAGGCCGCTGGTTTCGAGGTAAAGAATATTGACGTCCTCGGCGTCCACTACTCCGCGACTATCTGGAAATGGTATCTTAACTGGATCAGTAACAAGGATAAGGTCGTTGAGAAGTATGGTGATCGGTTAGTATTTTTCGTCGGCCGTTGAAGGTTTGGTGAACTAATGTCCTTAACAATAGCTGGTACCGTATCTGGGTGTTCTTCCTTGCCTACTCCACCATTATCTCTCGTCAAGGCTCGGCATCTGTCTTCCAGTTGACTTTGCACAAGAACCTCAATGCCTACCACCGTATCAATGGCGTTCCTTCGCATGCTTCGATACACAATAAGCAGCGTGATGGTAGGGAGTGGAGCTCGATTGAGTAAACCCGTCTGTCTCATTGCGATTGGGTATGTGGTCGAGGATACTTTATATGGCAGATGGAATACTTCAGGATCTTGTCTATATACCATTGACTGCTTAATTCTAATTCATTGACCTTGATATCTATGAGTTGCCTGAAGTCTTGTGATGGCATAATCAGAGATGTTGTGAGTTGACTAGATATGTAATTGGAAAGGTTGATTGTGAGGATTATTAAAACTTGACATCCTCAACCCCTATTATGTGGGGGATGGTTTTCACAGCCAGACTTGTGCCATCTAGTGACACTGGGCATGTTTCTGGGTAATACATTGGATCACTCCTTTCACTTTCTTATACTGTCCAAATCCTATCTTATGAGATATAATATATGAACTGTGTCTTATAGTAACTTTCAAAACTGTTGCAATGTCTAACCTGGATGCAGTGCACTTTGTGCACTGCAAGCACCTGTGAGAATATTGCTTAGTAGTCAGAGAGCCAAATAGAGCAAAAAGTCCACAATATGGAGTTTTCAAACCTCCAACTATCTGACCATTTCCAAACCATCTAAATGTGATGGTCATGCCTGAACAAGTCACTAGCACTGTCATACAGTCTGCCATCATGCACATTCATATATACAAAGGCAACCAGACAGACTGAGATGAAAAGATACAAAGGACCACATATGGACAGAGCAATAGAGATGTATTATTGAACACTAGACAGACTTGTCAGCCAAAGAAAAAAGTATTTATTCACCAGCATGGAGAGATAGACAAAACTATGTGTATACTGCTGCCTATGTGTGGAGGTAGACAGACAAAGATACACAGTGAGAGGAATGGAAAACAAGTGAGGGGGATAAATGTGCTACATTGCTACTTATGAGGTGGCTGGTGTTATGATTGTACTGGGTAGGTCTAAGTTGTAGCCTCAAAGAACAGTGAGTTCAGGTTCAAGTGAAGTGAGAGTCAAGTCAGACAAACTGGCAAGACAGAATCCACAATTCAGATATGATTGAGGAGATCTAGCTTAAGGAATACAAGTACACAACATATGGCTTTATATACCCTTGTGATAGGAGAAGAAGAGCAGAAGGAGAACACCTTGGGAAAGCCATCAGCACAGGAAAGCACAGTCCACAGTAAGTACAGGAATCCACAGTGATCAAGGATTCTGCAGTATCTAAAATGATGGAAACAAAAGCTATGGAGGATAGAGGTGATGACAAGGGATGAGTCAGAGATTCTATGTCATTGTGAAGAGAAATAGGGTCTGATGTCATGTCAGAATATACAACCAAGAAAAGAAAAAGAATAACCCAATAAGACTGAAGGGAATGGAATGAAGTATAGCCTGTCCACAGATTAAGGTGAGTTGTAACAGCTAGGCTGTTTTTGCCATATATGTATAATATGCTATCCATGTCCCAGCTTCACACCACTCAAGTTTGGGCATTTGTTCACCAAGTTCCTTGTTGATGGGATAATCTCAGATACAATGACAGCCATAATATGTAGATGGGTGGAACTCAACCTTGAAGAAGTGAGTGAATGCAGTCCTGACTCCTCTGTGAGTCACTACAGCTAGTGTGCACTGTCTGAAACCCTCTGCCATCTCACAGATATAGAAATCAGCTGGCCAGTTGTATGAAACATCAAGCTCAACAGGATTGCCAGTTGTAGATCCTGAGGGGAACTGAACTGAGGGGATGGAAGATGAGGAGGATACCCCAGCATTACCAGCATTGAGCTCAATGGGATTGCCAGCCATAGATCCTGGGGGGAACTGAACTGAGGGTATGGAAGATGAGGAGGACACCCTAGCATTACCTCTAGGAGTGGTGGTAATGATTGGAGGCACTAGTGCTTATGAGAGATTGAGTTGTTGTTGATGGGCACAGTTGCATGTGTGCCATTTTCTAAGCTTGTCCTACTTTGAGGGCATTTCATGGGTATCAAAGATCTTGCCAAAGACTTTAAGTTGTCTGGCAAAGGACTGGGTCCAGATGAAATAGATATGACACTCATACAGCACTGGCAGGAAGGTGGTGCAGCATCTGATGAAAAGGAAATGACACTCATACAACACTGGTGGGAAGGAAGTGTAGCATCTGATGAAATGGATATGATGCTCATACAATGCTGGTGGGAAGGTGGTGTAGCATCTGATGAAATCAATATGATGCTCATAAAATGCTAGGGGGTAGAGGGTGCAGCATCTAATGGAATAGGTATTGTACTGTTGAAAGATGGTGAGAAATAGAGATAGTGTCTGAAATGGAATGAGCATACTGTTTGCCCTAAGCTTTTGAAGAGAGGACTAAACAAGATGTATGTTGATGGTCTATGTGGTCTTTGCCTTGTAGGCCCAGGGCATCTGATGTTTGACTTGGATGGACAGCATGAGGGAAGAATCTCTGCAGACATTGGCAAAGACCTATGCAAGTGTTGACATGGGCAGCCTTCACAAAGAGAATGGGCTCTTTGTGGTTGAAGATCTCTACAATGTGCCTGACATCAATCCCAATCTATTCTGCATGAAAAAGTGAGTATTGTTAGATAGTAGACCCTGAGGACCCCATCCTGTGGAGGACATGTGGCAAAAAGGAGAAGTAAGGAAAATTGAACCCATTTTGAAATTGATAAAAAATAGGATGAGATTTGCTCTGAGATAACATGAGTACAACAGGAAAACAAGGAACATTATGACAGACACATCTCATTCCAGGTGTACACAGTCACAACATGCTAAATATGCTTGGCAGGATTTTTTTTTTTGAAATCCATTATTGTCTCTTTTGGGGTGCATTACCCTATGTGAGACATTACTAGCTAGGTACAGTAAAAGGGGCCCTGTGCCCTGCTGCATCCCTGGCTGCATGAATGCCCCACTAGGTGGACATAAGGTCCCCCAGTGGTCCTGCTGGTCCTGCTGGTGGTTTTAGACATGCCAGCCCTAATCAGTGGTGTACCCTCTGTTCTGGTAGGTGATGTGTTGACTACAAGGAATACAAGTGTCAGGCACTTGGGCCAGGTAGGCTGGGCACAAAAGGGGTTAGGGATGCAGCAGTGAAGGTGAAGGTGGGGAGGAGATGGGATGAGAAGTCTTGATATTTTGAGGTGGTTTTGAGTGAGTTGGCTTCAGGGTGGGTGCAGGCAGCTTGAGTGGGGTAGATTCCATCTGCCTTTCTTTGTACTGTGTGCCCTCAGAGTGTCTGGGATGTTTCCCCTTTGGAGGCAAGTGTTGACTAGTGGTATAATGTAATGCTAGGGGAGGGTGTATAAGCTGGGGTATTCAAGTAGTGTGGATGTCACCAATTGAGGTATGAAAGCACCTTGTATCTTTGATGTATTGCATCAAATGTGGTGTTGTGCATTTGTCATTCAGTAGTTGCACTAAGTTGAAGGCTCTGTGGCACATCTTTCATTACAGTTTGAAACATTCCTGGGTGAAGTGTGGACAGTGGAAGAGGAAGTGGATGACCATTTCTGGGCAGCTGGGGTAGTATGAGCAGTTTGGGGTGTTGGATTTGCCCATCTTGAATAGATGCATGTTGAGTGGGGAATGGTTTGACTGTAGTCAGAACAGTATGCTGGTTTGCTTTTTAGGTAGCAGCTTTGACTCTGTTAACTTTAGAAAGGAGCTGGTTAGCAAGCATTCATCAATGCAGGAATGAGAGATATATTGCAGTGATGAGTGCCATATTTTTTCCCAATGTTGTTCCTCTTTCTTTCTCTGTTTCAGGTGTAGTGCTGTGATGCCTAGTGGGATTGGGCCCTGTTGCAGGTATCTGGGTAGCCTTTTGCAATTGGATGTCCAAGATGATTGGGTGGCTGCTAGTTTGGCTTCCTGGTCTGCCAATTTGTTTCCCTCCATGTCCTTGTGTCCAGGTATCCATCAGATTTGGATTGAGTCACTTATGATGTCCAGAGTACTTGTTATGTGGCAAGTTAGTCTGTTGAATGTGTCTGTAAGATGATAACCCAATCTCAATTGGAATTTGTCACTGGATTTTATTACTGCTTGATTGTTGGTGTATATGTGAATTGAGGTGGGTGGGGTCATCTCTGTCAGGATTAGTTTGGCAGCTAATGTGAGGGTGACTGCTTCAGCTTCATATACCATGTAGTCCTTGCTTGGGCCCAGGTGATAGCTGAGGGTGTGTCTAGTGTTGTCTTGTCTAATGAGTACCATGGCCACTCCTACTCCTCTGTCTATCATGGATCTGTCCATGTAGATTTTGAGCATGGCTGTGTTGGTATTGTGTTCTTTGATTGCTGTTGCTTGGCAGGATTGGTAATAGGGTGTCCTGCTTGTATGCCAGCCTGAAGAGGAGGATCTGAGACTGCAAACTCAGGACAAGGGGGTGACTTGATAGTAGACTTGATAGGATGTGGTGGATGAGAGGGTTGACTTGACACAAGAGTTGTAGCCATGTTGTCTGCTGACATAGAAGTAATTGCAAGAGGAATAGATTGTAGGTGTATATCTGTGAGTGGTGAGTGCCCTGCTTGTGGAGAAGGGGGTATAGGGTGAATGATATTGAAAGAGTTGTCCTCAGGTTCACTTGCATGTAAGGACTCTGCTGGAGTCAAGGCAGAGGTGGTAGACTGGAGTCCTTCAGAGTTGTCTGTTGGATCAGACTGGGCTTTGTGAGCAGTAGGTTTTGCCAACTCTACTTCAGAGTTGAGACTGTGCTCACGCTTATTTGGCAGAGAGGGCCTGAGGGTGCATGCTTTGATCACACAACTGCCAAGGACAAGACAATGCATGCAACATGCAGGCCTCTGACAGGCTATATTAGTGCACCTCTTGTAATGGGTGTCAATGCATAGTGATAAAATGGCAGCAGCATTGATCGCTTCAGGTGTTGAAACCTCTTGTGATAGCATGCTTATAGACACTAATGGGTGCAGATTGAATGAGTTGGGAAACAGCCTGTTATGATTTCTTTTACTTAGTCATGTGCATTCTGGACACTTTTCTTTTCCTATGATTACTCACTTCCTCTTAGTCATCAGCCCAATGACTTATCATCATTTTCTAATTATAGCTTCTTTCATCACAGTCTAGGACATTCCATGTGATTCCATTGCATTCTATTTCATTATTTCACTGACTAATCCTGTGTACTGATAGTTCTTTCATTTTCTGTCAGTTTCTATACCCTAGGTATATAAACCTCCTCTTTCTTGTTTCCTCTTCTTTTTCTTTAAGCTAGTTTTGAAGTTGTAGACTTCAAAGATTGCAGGAATAAACTCTAGTGGGAGTTACTCACTAGGTAGGTGCAGTGTAGGCAGTAGCCAAGTGTTGTAGATAGTGATACTTAGTGTGATATCACTAGTGTAGAACAGAGAATGGAGATTCTGTTAGAGGAGTGTATGTGTAGGGAGCTCCTCTTTATATACAGTACAGGTTTATTTGTATATGTGTATAGTAGTTCTAAATAGATAGAACAATAGTAGCCAATGGCAGTAAAGGCTTTTATCTGAGCCAATAGCAAAACATGAGCAATGTTAGTATCAGTTAGTATGAGTAATAATATATCAGTCATCATGATAAGGATGAGTAATAAATGAGAAATCATGATGACATGAATGATAAGATAGAAGAGCTGACTGATATAGAATGTCAGATAAGATCAGATAAGATAAGACATTCTCAACACTCCTCACTATTCATGTTAGGGACAGTGCAGGGAGAGGTTTCATAATCCCTCTAGGAACTTGATTTGTCCTAGATTCTTTGTGAAGATGTCTGTGAACTGTTGATTAGTAGGAACATAAAAAAGTTCCACTTTGCCAAATTCAACAGTCTCTCTGATGTAGTGTTGAGGAATGTGAATGTGCTTTATTCTTCCTTCTTGAACTGGGTTGGATGCAATGAACATTGCTCCTTGATTGTCTATACACAATAGTATGCAATAAAGTTTAATTTTCAGCTCTTCAAATAGATTTAAGATTTATTAGATCTGCTTTGCACATTCTGTCATTCTGCAATATTTGGCTTCTGTAGAAGATAGTCAAACTCTTCTTTGTCTTCTTGATAACCAAGAGACTATACCATTTGCCAAGAACATAGTATACCCAGTTGTTGATCATGATGTATCAACATCACTAGCCCAATCAGTGTTGGAATAAGCCATAAGACCAGAGTTATCTCCTGGCCATCATATTTGATGCCAAGGGTTTGAGTATGGGCAAGATAATGAATTATCTGCATGGCCTTCTGAAGATGTTCTTTAGTGGGATTAGAAGAAAATTGTGACATCTTTATCACAGAATAAGCCAAATCTGGTCTGGTTTCAAGCATGATGTAAAGCAAGGATTCAATCACTGATTGGTATCAGCTTTAAAGAGAAGGATTGACATCTTTATCATTAACTCTTGGAGTATATCTGGTAGGTAAAGGAATGAAAGTTTCCTTGCAATTCTCTAGACTAAAACATTTGACTGCTTTCAAAGCATATAAGGTTTGATCTAGGACTAAGGTTCACTTTTTGTGATCTCTTGTGATTCTTATACCAAGATATTCTTTAGCTTCTCCAAGATTATGGGATTCTCATCTTTTCATGAACTTCCTTTTGTGAGTGAGAACCTATGAGTGGTTACTGGCCATGAAAAGAGTATTGTCAATGTAAATGATAATGATAATAATATCCTTGCCAATGAACTTGAAATAAATGCCAGAGTCTGAAACACATCATTTGAACCCAAGTTCAACAAGAGATTTGTTGAGCTGCTTGTTCCATTGAAGTGCAGCTTGCTTCAAGCCATAAATAGCTTTCTTCAACTGACAGATCTTTAACTTCTGACCCTTCACCATGAATCCTTCAGGTTGCATTATGTAAATTTCTTTGTTAAGTTCTCTGAAAAGAAAAGCTGTCTGGACATCTAGTGCTTCTATCTCCCAATCATTGAAAGCAGTCAGAGTAAAAAGGAGGCAGATGGTTTCAAACTGTGTCACTGGTGAGAATGTTTCTTTGTAGTCTATTCCAAAAACTTGAGTAAACCCTTTTGCAACAAATCTCATTTTTACATGGTTTTCTGGATGAATCACAAATACCCATATACCTTTTATGGGTTTGTGTCCTTTTGGTAAATCAACCAGTTCCCAAACTTGTCTCTCACTTGAGGAAATCTTGTTCTTCATTGTATTGTTCCATTCTTTTTGTCTGTCTTGAGGAAGCTTAGTGTTATACTTGGTCTGGGTAGGGCAAAGCATAGCCTCAGAAAAGCCTATATGAGGTTCAAGGGTTCAAAGGGGCTAGGCAATGGGTTGTTGACTAGGACTTTCAAGGTAACCAGATGATGATAGTCAACTGGATCAAGGGTTACCAGACAATGGACTGGGTCAAGATACTGTTCACAAGATGGTGAACTTGGTACCCAGGGACAAGGGTTCTAGGGTCAAGGACAAGCTACCCATTCTGAGCACAGATAGAGGCACTCAAAGAGTCAAGCAGTGATGAGGGGAAGAGGTATATTGCTAGTCTAGAGGTACAGGCAGTAACTCTAAGGAGAACTAGCTTAAAGAGAAGTAAGGAAAAAGAGAGGCTTATATACCCAAGGTATAGAAGCTGACAGAATATGAAAGAACTATTGTACACAGGATCTGTCAGTAAAGTAAGTCAATAGAATGCAATGGAATCACATGGAATGTCCAGGAAGATGATGGAATAGACTATGATTAGGAGATGATGATGAGTCATCAGGCTGATGACAAAGAAGAGATGAGTAATTGTTGGAAAATAAAAAGTATCCAGAATATGCATGACTAAATGATAAGAAAGAAATTGTAACACTTAGTGACATCTTATAATTGTTTAGGAATGATTCATTCAGATGATTGAATGGCATATGAAAGATGAGATCCGAACCAAACATTACTGTATAGGTTCTTCATGTCATCATCTTCTTCTGGAATGTTTTGAATATCTGCTCTAGGAGTTTGCTTCTCCTGATGTTCTTGAATTGGATCAAGTCCTTGTCTAATTTCAGATTCAATCTCTACTGGAGGTCTATCCCCATATGCAATATTGGGAATAAATCTAGGTCTAGGAACTCTTTGTGATCTTCATTCCTGTCTTAGCTTCAGTGGTTTACAAATATTTGTTCATTCCTCTCTCATTGGTTGATAATGGCAAGGTCTAGCTCAAAATTCCACTAATGACTCATCTTCCCTTTGTCTGGGAGCATACCAGTTCCTTTGTATGGAATCTAGAATTCTCCACACTAATGATGGAGGTAAGGGTGGAATAGGAGGAGAATCTGATACAAGGTATTGTTTATGCTGATGTCTGTCATCAATTGATGATCTATGACCTGACTGAGGTCCTCAGTGTTTAATCCCTGGTCTAGTGGGAGTTAAGCAGTGTTCTGAGGGAGGTTGTTCTGGAGAAGAGAACTCCTTCTGGAAGGTGGATTATTTGGTTGGTCTGGATTGTCCTCATTATCATCTCTGTTATCAAATCAATGATATCCTTGATTGTAATCAGGATTAGGAGGTGGTGGTAGTGGTACTTTATCAGGTCCAATAGGAACTTGGAAGTATTCATATTGATCCAGTGATTTCACTCTAGGCAATTCTTTTATTTGATCTGATTCATGGTCTGATTGATGATTGGCCATCATTGGAATAAGGATAGGTCCATCATCTTGACTTTGGAACATTGTGGAAGTCTTTCTTCATCAAAAGTAGTATTAGTTGATACAACAACTTGGTGTTTGGAGCTTGAACAAAATGTCATCCTTTAGTATTGGGTTTGTATTCTATAAATGTCATTTCCTCAGACTTGGGTGACAATTTGTCAGGCCTTTGTTTGGGAGGAATAAAGACATAGGCTTTACAGCCAAAGACACAGAAATATGAAACATCTGGTTTCTTTCTGTCTCCCTTAAATATTTCAATAGGGGTTTTCCAATCATGATGATGCATGGGTTGTCTATTATAGATGTGGACTGCAGTTTCCATAGTATCTTTCCAAAACAATTTAGGCAAGCATGATGGTGTATGGCCTCTGCTTTCTCCAATATGGTATGATTAAATCTCTTAGCTCTTCTATTTTGCTGAGGAGTGTGAGAGATGGAAGTCTGATGAGTTATTCCTCTGGAAGTGAGGAATGATTAAAACTCTTAACTTGTGAATTCCCCCCCTCAGTCTGAATAGACAGAGACTAATTTATTCCCTATGAAGGTTTCAGATCATGAAGCCATATTAGAAAAGTGCTGAAAAGTATACAACTTGATCCACAAGAAGGACACTAAAACATAACCCATATGGTCATCAATGAATGTGAGAATATATTTTGTACATGATCTTGGTTCAGTTAGCATAGGACCAACTAAATTGGTGTGAACCAGTTCAAGTGGGCAAGAAGCCTACTTCATAGAACCCAGAAAGGATCTATCTAGCATCTTCCCAATAGAACATCCTTTACAAGAGGATGAGTTGAGAGAAGGCTTAGATAAGGAATGCCAGTAAGATTAGAATGTGCATGGCACAAGGCATTTCAAGAAGTGTGACCTAAACATTCATGCCATAATCACTGAGATTGAATATCTGACAGAGAGACTACAAAGCCTATCATTGAAGTAATCTGTGACAACTGAAACTAGTATAGGTTGTTAGTGGGTGATGAGGCAGTTGCCCAAATCATCTCACATCCTCCCTTGTTCCAAATACTAGATCCTGTATTAGAAATCTCACAGTGGAAGCTGTGGTTTGTCAATACTGGCATGGATAGTAAGCAGCTGGTAGAATGTGGTGTGAACCAAACATCTTTTAATGTCACAATTGAGGGTGCAGTTTATGTGACAAGTATGGTTCCTAGTCTATACATTGGAAATGATTCCCCTGTTGCAACTTTAGCATTGCAAATTTGATGAATGAAATCATCAACAAATGGGGATATATGATCAGTGCATCTGCTATCAATCATCCAATGACTTTTATTCCATGCTGTTCTTTCCTTAGTCTCCAGAGAAGAATCCCTCAGATAATAGCAAAGGTGCTTGTTGGACTCCTCATCATAGTACATCTCTCTATCTGGATCTAAATAGTTCAGTCTCTGTTTATTGTAGACAGGAATGTGATGTACACTTCCCATGTCTTGTAAAGGAACAATCCCTTCATGAGAGTCATGATCTGCTTGTAGGTTAGAGCTTGAGATTCTCACACTCTGCCTACTAGTATAATATGCACCATAAACAGAATATGCATGTGCAGAAGAATGGAAAGCCTCAGTTGAAGTATAAGGGACCAGTTGAGGAGTAAAAATTGTATTGTAATTATTAAAATGATTCCTTTGGAATGGAAGTCCTCTCAAAGAAAGAGTTACCTTCTTGCCTTTCTCTTTCTTCCTCTTCTCAGTTGGTCTTGAAGCTTTTGGCTTCAGTGTAAGGTCTCAATCAATGATCAGTATCTGAGAAGGTCCTACTCCATCTTCCATACTGGAGTTAGAAAGAGGAGCATCTTTGAAAGGAAGGTCAAACTTCATCATTTGTACCTTGATCATCCTCATTACCCATTTCCCATGTGTTGAAGTCTTCTGTTTGGACTTCAGAGATTCTTGTGTTCTCAGCAGCAATGGGCCACTCAGGAATATTCTCTGTCCAGTCCATTTCTTGAGCTTCATTCAACTCATCAACATATTCTTCACCAATGACATTGTGAATGGAACCTTGTTCTCCTTTCACCATATAGACAGCACTTTGTGATGCTTTACCCTTTCCTTTGTTCTGCTTCCTGAACTTGAACCTAACATGGCTTGCTTCCTTCTTTGCTTGGAAGGAGGTTGGTCTCTGTTGGAACTTCTATGACCACAAGGTCCAGTATTTCCAACAGGTTAGCTCTGTGAATTAGAATCAGAAGCCTTAAATGTATGCCATTTATTAAAGGAAGAAGGTCCCTTCTGTATTACATTGGTTTGCAGAACTCACTTGGTTTCTAGGGTTTTGTGATGTTGAAGCCACATTTGTCTCCACATTTGAAATGCAGGATTTGAGCTTATTTTTTGATGAAAGCATTGAGACCTCTGTCAAGATCTTGGACATAATAGTATTGACCATGAAATTAGCTTGTTTGGTGGTTAAAGCCACCATAGAACAGAAATTATACATTTCTGATGACAGGTGCTCAAGTACAGTGAGCTCAAAAACCCTTTTAATACTAACCTTGATAGCAGTGCATGAAGTGTACTGCTAAACACTATGAGAATCTTGCTTACCTTTGGTGGAGTTACTTACTCTTGGCTACAAGATTGTCCCTTAGGTCATGTGATTTGGTTCACACACTGTGGAGATATCATTATTTCAAGTCAGCAATGTCAATGAAAGGGTTTTTGAGCTTTTAAAGTTATAGTTAGAATCTTGTTGAAATCATGTGATATTTGACATTGTTTGGCTATACAAACAGTGATGCATATGTAAACAGTATGTCTGAGTTTTAAAAAGTTCCCACACTTGTTGTTTCATACCTACTACCATGGTTAGATCTTTCTCTTACTCAACAAGCCAATATCCTTTCTCTACTTGATGCTGGTCATTCTGGTGAAGCCATTGCTAAGCAAACTGGTGTTAGCCCTTCTACCATATCCAGGCTTTGTTCTAAGAAGCATTCTACCCTTCCCAAAGTTGTTGGAGGTCATCCTTCCAAGCTTTCCTCTACCAACATTCATCATGCCCAATATCTTTTACTTCTGAGAGAGCTGAAAATGAAGTTCAAGTGACCAAAGCTCTCACCAATTTTATCAACCAGCCTCTCTCTGCCAGTACAGTTTGTTTTCACTTGAAGAAGTCTGGTATGAAAGCTGTGGTCAAGTCCAAACACCCTATTCTCTCTGCCAGACATTGCAAGACTCATTTGGACTTTGCAGTAGCTCACAGAGATTGGACTATAGAGGACTGGAAGAAGATGGAGTTGCAGGTCAACTCTTTTTAACATTGCTGAGCAGTTAACCCCAATGAACCACACATAGAAGGAGTGGCATATTATACTTATTATAGTAATGTTCAGAAACACAACATGTCAAATGTGGATGAATATATTTACCCATTGTATAACTAATTCTTGAAGGTTGATGAGAGTCAACAAGTGTTGGAAGTGAAAGTGAAGAGTCAATTGGGTGGTCACTTAGCACTTATCAATTGATGGATCAAATCAAGGCTGATTACTATATAGACATGTGGGAGTGACTACACAGGACACAACATATAATAAAACTCCTTAGACCAATATTTATTTAGCCAAAAATTGGATGATACTTCATAACTGTTTTGTTGCAATAGTTGTGAATGAGCTTCCTTACTGAAGTTTGGGACCAAATGTGCTGCAGACTGTATCTGTGATACAGGAATGACATACCCAATTCAGGTCCTGTCTGATCTTGTCACTCTCCTCAGCAAATGCATCCCTGTTCCTGGATGGACATTGCTTGGACTTCCTAATTGAGGTACAATGTTGAAATGTTGAACATAGACCAAGAAGTATTTGGTGTTGATCAGACAAAAGATGAGCCTAAGTTGTGTAACAATATGACCTACTATGTATGTCTTATTAGTGCATTCACCAAGATAGTAGATTGAAATGTGTACCTTCAATGTCCTGACATGGCCAGTTGCTATCTGGGCCATGACTAGTGATGACAGCATCATACACTCTGTAAGAGCAATTAGGGGATGATGGGAATGCCCTCAGAGTGTGCAGAGCATCTACTTGATTGGGTGCATGATACAGGTACTGTTGAACCCATAGTTTGTACCACACTTGAATACAATCAAATTAGAATGGCCAGTGAATGTCTCAAGTCGTGGCACTTGAACTTACACCACCAGGGTTCACATGGTCATGGATATGCTGGAAAAACTCTCCAATTGCAGGACAGAGATCTGGGATTCCAAAAAGGGTAGCAGCTTTGTCAATGGTCATTTGAAGGGAAGGCTTGTTTGTAGTATGGAAGAAAGTTGTAGAGGTTGTGAAAGTCCTATATGATTTCATGGCATTGGGAAATTCACCATGTACAATGGCATCAGCAATGGTGAAGTAGTTCATGACAGAACAAGTTATATTCATGTGCTCAGTGAGAAGAGTGTCCTTGGAGTTGTCAGGATCATCTTTTTGATTGCAGTCAAAGTCTTCATTCTCAGAGAGAGGAGGTTCATCACAGCATGCTGTGAAATGTGTGGTGATGTCAAAATGGAAACACTTGTCAGAACGATCAAGGTAGCAAGTGATCTGTATGTAGTAATTGTGGTTATTACTTGCCCAAGCAGGAACCTTGACTTCTTGTATGTGAGCATGCTTGGTTGCATCAGCAGACCACTGTGTGACAGGACCTGAACATTGAATGTTCAAAACAACACTTTGAAATAACTCTAGTTTTGGTATCTCCCAAGAGTTCCTGCAACTACCAGCCTCCATGATGGCATCTTTGTAGTCATGAAACAGTTGGAGTGCCTTTGTTTACCTGTCAAGTGAATTGTTGGAAAATACTAGAGCTTGTGTGAGATAACAAAAGTCAACAAGTGCACAGATCACAATGAGGAAGCAGTAGGGAACTACACCAGCAATAATGCTTACAATGTATTGCTGAATTGAATGATGGTCACACCTAGTGACCTGGTTCAACTTTGAAATGCTATCCTCGAAGCTGCAATACCTGATTGGAGGTTGCAGAAGAGAAAAGTAAAAGTTGATTTCACCACCAGTGATGATTTCAATGCACCACTTGACATTATGGTCTTAGGAAAACTGAAAGAAGTGATGTAAAACCTCTGGATAGAAGAAAAGGGATGGGCAAGACAACAACCACCCCAACCAAAACAGCTTGATAACACCATTCAAATAGAAGGTCTTGGCGATCTTCAAAAATCCTTGATAATCCTGTGGGGAACACTTTTCAACTGCCTTGCAGATAGCATCAAGTGTATGGGATCTGGTATGTAGAGGATGTAAAAAGGGGTCACCAAAGTCCTTTGATGTAGCTGTTATGAAAGGGGATGCTTTGGGACTTGTGCCTGCCATGAGGTAGAGTTCCAGGGTATCCTCAATGTAAGCTGCTAATGGGGTATAACAATACCATACATTCCCAACTGAGTTGTTCATCATTACCCCAATGTGTGTGGCTACCTTTAGTGGTTTGAGGATGTCAGTTAAGGCTTAGTGAATGAGCCTATTGTGGAACAGGGTATGGATGCAAGTATCTTTGTGAATGAACTTTGGAATTAGGAGGAGAGCCAGAAGTAGGTACATATGCATTGAAATCTTTAAACAAATGGTGGGGTCAATATTCATGAGACTGATAAGGAGATGTTATAGCATGTGATTTCTGCTCATTACCAAGATATTTGTCTTGTCTGAGGAGAGAATGACATCAAGTATGGTAGTACCCCTTGGTAGTGCTTCATAAAATGAAATCCCAAGGAATAAGATAGTGATTGTAGATTGGAAAATGAAGTGTACCTGAATTTCCCATGTGTGTTCCCCACTCAACCAATCCTCATGTATATAACAAACATGGGCAGCTGATGTCCAAACCTTCCTTGGGGTAAAGGATATATGGGGGGAAAGTAGGGGATGGCTCAGGATGGATTGAATATACTTGAGCAGTGAGTGATAGAACAGGTGGATGGGCTGCTTGATGAGGGCTTCACATTTCAGTTGTTTGCATAACCAGGGTGGTCCTGATGGAAGACATTCTACACATGACTGGAGGTCCCTCACAGTTCAAAACAAGAGTGAAAGGTGCTTGATCTTGGGTTGATCAATTACAATTTGGTGTAGAAGTACTGATTACTTACAATGCTCAGCAATAACAAAGAGTTGATAGCAGTCATACTTAGTCCCAAGTGCATGCACCAGGATGAGAACTCCCATTCTTCATCAGAAGTAAAGGGATAATACAAGTTTTCTCATTGTTCCTTGGCATGTTCATCCTGCCAGAATAGGTCCATAAATATGACCCCACCAGGATACAACTCACTACACCCCAGAAACACTTCTGTGAATTTTCCCCCATCATCTATGTCCATTGTGTCATGTCCTGATCCATCATCAGGGTCAAAAGGTAGAAATGTGAGGTACTCATTGTTTGACTGGAAGTCCAAATGAAAATCATTGACTGCTGGAGTACCACTGATAAAACCAGATTGATTACTGTCTTCAAAAGGCTCTGAGTTGTGAGTGTTTGAGTGGTCTTGATGCCAATTTGCTCTGTAGCAGCACCCCATTGGCTGGCCCAAGTGTTGAAGAACCATGGTCTCAGAGGAGAATTTCTTTCCACATTGAGGGCAACTGATGGTTTTGACATTTCCTCCATTTGCTTTTGCTCTGGGCATTGGCAAAGTACATGACTTGACAGTAGCACTGGGAAGCTTGTCATGCTATAAAAGGCAGTATGTCTCAAATACTTCCATTTCATCATCAACATGTTGTACTTACACATATATGCCCATGATCATTTTTGACTTGTCTCCCTCTCTGTAAATGCTACCAGGAAGTCCCTTACAATGGATACCCCAGGACCATCTACTCAGGCTGTCCCAAACACCCCACTTTTCTTTCAATGGCCCCCATCAGATGAAATATTCCATTTCATGCCATTTCTTACTCTTGATCAGTGTACGATATCCTTGATTTACCATTCACTGGCTGGCATCCATGCATATAGCATGGATCAACATCATTAAATATCCCATGACTATGGTTTCTGTTCATCATCAACTCTGAATTTAACTTATTTCACTCAGGATGATGTCTCTCAATCTCTTGATGGCTCTAGCAAGGATGATGATGATCTGCCCCATAAAGTAAGTCTCAAACTTACTCCTTTACTGTAACTTGACACTTCTATACTCAGGAATCCAATGGCATGTGTCATATTGTTCCTAGGCCATACAACTCTCAAGAAGCCTACCTTCTAATGGAGGTAACTTGTGTTAATTGCAGTATCATCCTTGCATGTGAATCACTTATCCATCAAATTATCTGACACAATACATTGGTCCTCTAGTACAACAAGAAAGTATTGGAGCAGACACAAGATGACCATTGTGAAGCAGAGTGCAATGCAGGAAGATCATTTGACACACAGTACATCAGATATACTCTTAATCCTTGTGCTGCACCATGCAACTGACTGTGAGTCATAGAGCAACTCTATCTTTTGTTTGATGTTGATCTTACATAGTTTCCATGATACATATCGACATTTGCCACACCATGATATACGTATATGTTTGTATGTATTCTAGCTACTGGTACAGAAGGGTCTAACTTTGTTGTTGATCATTGGGACCCTTTTCAAATGCACACACCATCCTCTTGTCTCATTCTGTGCTAGGATTATCAGTTGCAATCACTCACATGAACCTCCCAGTTGTGGTACAAATATTTCACTAAGTTAGAATGACAAAACACATTAGGAAGATGACATTTTTTCTGAATTTTCTGAAAGTGGTCTGAAAGTTCTGAAATCAGATGATTTAGACTGTCAGATATTTAGCTTATAAGACATTCAAACATTTAAAACAATTTAGAGTCTTAGTTTGTTAGAGCTTCAGATGTTTCAGACATTTCAGACATCTATATTCACATAATATCTGATACTTCAGATGTTTCAAATACTTAGTTCACTATATATCCAAATACTTTAAATAGTTCAGACATTTAGCTCATCATATATTCATATATTCAAACATTTCAGACACTTAGTCCATTGTATATTCATCCATTCAGACACTTCAGACACTTATTCCATCATACATTCATACATTCAGACACTTCAGACACTTAGTTCATCATATATTCATCTATTTCAGACACTTCAGACACTTAGCCTATTGTATAGTCATCCATTCAGACACTTCAGAGACTTAGACCATCATATACAGTGAGCTCAAAAACCCTTTCAATACTAACCCTGACAGCAGTGTGTGAAGCGCACTGCCAAACACTGTGGGAATCTCGCTTACCTTTGGTGGAGTTATAATAGTACTTACTCTTGGCTACAAAATTGACCCCTAGGTCATGTGATTTGGTTCACACACTGTGGAGATATCATTGTCTCAAGTCAGTAATGTCATTGAAAGAGTTTTTGAGCTTTTAAATTGATAGTTAAGATATTAATGAAATCATGTGATATTCAACATTGTTTGGTTATACAAATAGTGGTGTATATGTAAACAGTGTGTCTGAGTTTTAAAAAGTTCCCACACTTGTTGTTTCATATCTACTACTATGGTTAGATCTCTTTCTCTTACTCAACAAGCTAATATCCTTTCTCTACTTGATGCTGGCCATTCTGGTGAAGCCATTGCCAAGCAAACATGTGTTAGCCCTTCTACCATATCCAGGCCTCATTCCAAAAAGTGCTCTACCCTCCCTAAAACTGTTGGAGGTTGTCCATCCAAGCTTTCCTCTGCCAACATTCATTATACCCAACATCTTATCACCTCTAGTAGAGCTGAAAATGCAGTTCAAGTGACAAAACTCTCACCAATATCATCCATCAATTTTTGTCTGCCAGTACAGTTCATCTTCACTTGAAGAAATCTGATATGAAAGCTGTGGTCCAGTCCAAACACCTACTCTTTCTACTAGACATTGCAAGGCTCATTTGGACTTTGTAGTGGCTCACAAAGATTGGACTATAGAGGACTGGAAGAAGGTAATATGGTCAGATGAGACCAAAATCAACAGGTTAGGGTCAGATGGGTGTAAGTGGACATGGAAAAAAGCAGGTAAGGGCTTCAGTGATAGGCTGGTACAAGGAACCTTTAAATTTAGAGGGGGTTCTTTGATGATGTGGGGTTGTATGACTTGGCAGGGAGTTGGCTTTGCTACCAGGATTGATGGTAGGATGGATGGGGACCTCTACCTTCAAATTTTGAAGGATAAGCTACAACAAACCCTAGAGCATTATGGGCTCAATCCTCCTAACATCATCTTTCAGCAAGACAATGACCTCCAGCATACTTGTAGAAAGATGAAGGAGTGGCTAGAAGAGCAGGAGTTTCACACTATGGTTTGGCCTGCATGGTCTCCTGACCTCAATTCAATTGAACATCTCTGAGGATGGCTAAAAAGAAGGCTTGCAGAGCATGAACACCCTCCTGAAGGAATTTTAGAATTGTAGGACAGGGTTCAGATGGAGTGGGAGAAGATACCAGTGGAGGAGTGTCAGAAGCTAATTGAAAGCATGCCTAGAAGGGTTCTGGCAGTGCTTAAGGCAAAAGGAGGCTATACCAAGTACTAATATCCTATCCAATTCAAAAGCTCAAAAACCTTTTCAATGACATTGCTGACTTGAAATGATGATATCTCCACAGTGTGTGAACCAAATCACATGACCTAGGGGTCAATTTTGTAGCCAAGAGTAAGCACTATTTATAACTCCATCAAAGGTAAGTGAGATTCCCACAGTGTTTGGCAGTGCACTTCATGTACTACTGTCAGGGTTAACATTGAAAGGGTTTTTGATCTCACTGTATTCATCTATTCAGACACTTCAGACACTTAGTCCATCATATATTTATCTGTTCAGACACTTCAAACAGTTAGTTCATCATATATTCATCCATTCAGACACTTCAGACACTTAGTCTATCATATATTCATCCATTCAGATCTTCAGACACTTAGTTCATCATATATTCATCTATTCAGACACTTCAGACACTCAGTCTGCTATATATTTATCCATTTAGACACTTCAGACACTTGGTTCATCATATGTTCATTCACTCAGATACTTTAGAGTTCAGATATATAGTTCATCATACATTCATATATTCAGATGTGCTATTCTTTATAGATCAAACAAAACAGATATTTTTTAAAAATAATACTAACACTAACTGATTTTAATCTTGGTAATCCTAACTTTGATAATTGGTTCTGATCTTAGATAATGTATCAAAATGTAAATTTATAAAGTGCAGTCAGCAAAAGTATAAGCAAAAGTGTACTAAAGTGTACCAGAAAAGTGTGCATAAAGTGTAGTTAAAGTGTAGTAAACAAAAGTGTAGCACAGTGTATCAAAAAAGTAGTAAACAAAAGTGTAAGCAAAAGTGTACCATAGTATACAAAAAAAGCATACACAAAGTGTAGTTAGAGTGTACCTTAAAGTAGTAAATATAAAGTGTAATAAACAGAAGTGTAGTAAATATACCAAAAAAGCATACATAAAGTATATACAAAGTGTAGTAAATAAGAGTGTAGTAAATGTAGTCAAAAAAGCACACATAAAGTATATATAAAGTGCAGTAAGTAGAAGTATAGTAAATATAGTCAAAGAAGTGTACTAAAGTGTAGTAAATGTACCAAAAAGTGTACCAGTATCCTCTCCCTCTGTTGTGTGTGCAAACACACACATGCACAGCATGCCCCTGCCCTCTCCCTCTGTGTCATGTGTACAAACACACACATGCATGATATGCCCTTGCTCTCACACTCTGTATTGTGTGTGCAAATGCACATGTGCATGACATCCCTGCTCTCTCCCTCTGCACTATGGGTACAAATGTATGCATGCATGACTGCCCTCACCCTCTTCCCCTGTGTTGTGTGCACAAACATGCATGCACACAACATGTCACTGTCCTCTCTCTACTGCCACCTTTGCATATGCCATTTGTATAGTGCATAAGTATGTACAGATGTATCTATATATTTAAATATATATATATATTTGTACTGTGATGTGAAAATTGCAAGAAAATGAGTGATTAAATGAACATGAAAACAAATGACATTTGAGGTTATTAATATACTTTTCAATTGGATTTTGAGCTTTTTGATAGTTTGGAAAGCTGACTTGCTGAGGTTCTAAAGTTCTCTGATGATGACTGAAGAAATCACCAATGCTCTGATGTTTCTGAATAGTCTGCCAAGTTTTATCTCTAGTATTCTAAGTTTCTAAACTGTCTGACAGACTGGATTTTAAGACTCTGATGTTTCTGAATGTTCTGACAACATGACCTACTATCACCTGAATATTCTAATATGCTGTATATCTAACCTTCTATTTTTCTGAATGTTCTGAAAATATGACTTACTATCATCTGAATATTCTAATATGCTGTATATATAACCTTCTATGTTTCTGAATGTTCTGAAAGCCTGACTTACAATCATCTGAATATTCTAACCAGCTGTATCTCTGATATTGTAGGTTTCTAGAAAACTAAGTGCTGATGTTACTATGAAAATATAATTATAAATATCTGATTTCAGAACATTCAGAACTTCAGAAAAAGTGTCATCTTCTTGATGAAACACAAACAAACAAAGAACACACAATCAAATTCACTCACATCAATCATCAACCCACAAGCTTTTAACAAGCTCAACAGCTTACAATACTCAGACAACAGGACAAGTTGCACAAGCATCAGGACAATGACAAAGGTGTATCCACTTCAGACTCTAGAGCATGATAACATGGCTTCAACACAAAGCCACTGTGCCATGTGACAATACTGCCCACAACAAGATTCTGTGAGCCTTGAGGATATTTACAGTACAACAATACATGATACAAGTGACACAACACAGGTGATGCAACTGATGTCAGCATGATGAGGACAATGCAATGAGTAAGATATGAGGAGGGTTGGCTAGATGGTGTACAGTAGACCACAAGGACTAGGATATGACAAATAGGGTATGACAACCATGACAAGTTGAAAATGATACAATGATGGGCTGGATGCAATTGCTGGACCAACTCACAAATATTTTAACAGCATACCCTCACCTGTTGTGACATCTTCAATGTGTTGGCCAGATGAGGCAACATAGTAGGTGTAGCATAGTATTAATTGTAAATAAAATTTTCTTCACAAGTGCTACATTATTGTAGTACTGGAAAATAAACAACTGTATGATCAATTAGCAGTCTGGGACAGATGAGGACAAGCTGGGCCCAGAATAGGACCTAAGCTTGGCATTGCTGAGTTTATCTGACACAAAGAGTGTGAGATTACAGACTCTGACAGTCTATCCCAGAATAGAACAGATTGTATCTTGGCTAGGGTGTGCTGTGATGCTGTGATCTTGGCTAAGTATGGAGCTGGTTTGCTGATGAAAGCCTCTCCCATCCCCCATCCCAACAAAAGGCTCTTACCCTGCATTTCCAAAACACATGTCATCACCAACCTACAACTCTTCCATTCCTTCTGATTGGATACTTCATCAAAATGACATACTGAGTCTCTACATGGTCTCAATATTCTGCCACAGGCTTGGTCTCACTTCCAAAGGTCCCAGCCTACCAAGGTTCCCTTTGAAAGTCATCTGTGAAGCAGACAGGCTGGTAGACATTTTGATCAGGACATATAAGAATAAATGTGTGTTATATCGTTATTGGACCTTTACCTTGAAGGTCTTATATTCACACCCAGTAAGAATCAAGGATATTGACATCATCCATCTTAGAGAAAAGTCAAAGAATGGAGAGCCACCCATTCAAACCAGAAGAGTCTGAGACTTTAGGTAAAAGAGGCCTTGGTGCCCTCAAAACATTCTCTGAGATTCAGCACCCTACAGTGATTACCAATTGAGAAGGGCACATTATGGTTTGGTATCTTCTGCAGGCAATTAGCCAGTCAAATCAGGTGCAAGGTAATCTAATTTTTCTTTGACATTTGATAATGCTTTATGCAGAATCAGCTTTGGAATTATGTTAGCATACTCACTAAGCCCTTTAAGGGGAGCATTCAAATCAAAGAGACAGTAAACTGGCACTCCTATCAGCCTCTTTTCTGAGAGGGAGCAAGCAAACAGGGAGCCATCAATATTTCTCCTGCATGGTATCAGCAGGGCTGAGATGTCAGTAGTTTTTAGCTATTATTCAACTCATCAACTAATTTTGGTCTCAGATTTACAAGCATGATCCTGAGGTTTCAACTTTGTTCAAGAAAGCTAAGCTTGTAAAGGGAGGCTGAAAATGGGTCCAAAGCATTCAGTATATCAGAGGACTGATAGGAGGAGCTCTGGCCATCATGCATCCAGATATGTATAAGAAGGCTAGAGAAGTCATGGTCAGCCTCAGTCTTTGGGTGCAATCTCATGGAAATTGGGAAATGCAGGATCTTTTGGCAATCTGACCAAATGTATACAGTGTGGCTTTGCTTATGGTGAATCATGTAAGCCTGATTCATCTGGATCTCAATGGACACCCTCAATCTCTTGCTATGCTTCTGACATTTAGAGATTACAGCAATCTAGATATAGTCCTGCCTACTCTTAGACTGAGGCTAAGGTATAACCCAGGAACAATAGTTGCACTCTTGGGACATTCATTGGAGCATGGTGTTGATGAGGTGAATGGTGACAGAGGTATAGTATCCTTTTATATGAGAGATAATGTTCATGAGAGAATGGAGATTGATCATCTGAACTATGTCAAGTATTCAGAGATTAGTACAGTTAGCCTTTAGGGAAAAATCAAAATGATAGGTCATATGTTTTCATATTTCACAACTGTAATTCATTCATAAATGCAAAGAAGCTTTATCTGAAGTTGGGGGATTTGCTAATACTTTATAACTCTGGCTCAATGTTAGTCAGATGTCAAGATGCAAATTAAATTGCAAATTTTCTGAACTTCAATGACTCATACACTTGGGACAATACATTACACAACAATTCATCAAAACTATGAACCTAATCTTGATCAGCTAAGATATCCAGAGTTGCATAGAGCTCCCATGCCTGTATACAACAGTGCTCAATTTCCTTGACCTCTCAGAAGTTGTTCTCAAGTTCCAAAAGTAGCTCATCTCTCTTGGATTTAAGCTCAGCCTTCAGTGATCTGGTCAGAGGTGTTGGAAGTGTCAGTCTTATCTTATCTAATTTGACATTCCATATCAGTCATGATCAATGATCTAATCTTGATCATAGCTTGGTCATCATGTTTACTATTCAGATATTCTATTATCCATGATGACTGTCATAGTATGACAAATATGTCATACAATATGACTAATGAATGATTCAGAATGACTCATTTATGTCATATCACTTAATATGCTGACTGATACTCCACTGCTCATGTTATCCTATTGGTTGATGCATATAGCAGATAAGCTCCTTTATTGCTATTGGCTATTAATAAGAGCTTATAATACTATTGGCTACTATTGTTCCATCTTTATGGAATTACTGTATACAAGTACAAATAGGCTGTATTGTATATAAAGAGGAGCTCCTTATAGTTGCTCCTCTAAGTAGTTGTCATATCATTCTCTTCTACTTCACTCATATCCAGTACTACAGGGTTTAATCCCTTATACTGAGATTATCCTAGACTATTAAGGTCACTCCCCTTTATCATTTATAGGGTCACTCTCTCCAGTAGCTACTATTGCCCTTTGGCTATCCATTATCTATTCAAGATACTACAAGTACAGCATCTGGTGTTACCCTAGTGAGTATTCCCACTAGAGATTAGTGACTATCTCCTCTACATATGAGCATATCATGAGCCTATGCTCTACCATGATACTAACCATTGGAGTTGTACTTCAATAAGGGAATGATCCATCTTTGGCCATTTGCTCTTGAGATTTATCTGTCAAAAATGATAACTGTGTGAGGGTGGTTTATAAACTTGGAAATAAGAGGAGACTGTGTCCTTCAGCTCCCAGAGCTCATTCAAGACCAAGAGTGGGTATCTGAACCAAGGGATGTGCCTGACCCACCAAAGATGCAGTATGTCACAAGTATCTGTATTTCAGGGCTGGGCTGAACCTTCAGTGTACTTTAGAATGGTAGCCAGTAACCCAAAACTTTCCTCAGGCATCTTTTGAAGAGTTTACTGAACACAATGTGGGTTATCCCCTTCATTATAAAATGCTCCAAGTCCTTGAGGAGTTACCTGAGGGGGTTGAGCCCTTTGAGTGACCATGACCAAACAGTGAGAATACATAGTCTGTCTACAATTAATCCTGGATATATATCAGAATTGTAAAGGACTCACAATTTCTAACCAAATATTTTTATGCCAGACAACTGACCACTGCTCCACCAAAGTCTTGTGAAGAAAACAAGAGGCTGCTTCAACTTGGCAGGCAAAGTAGTAGAAGAACATATGCAGTTCAGTCAAGACAAATTGCCACTCCAAGATGATGTTGTAGACAGGGAACTCATAAGGATTTGGCCCTCTGACTGGCATGGCTGTAGCATTGGTGGCAGTTGGCAGCAAGACAAAGTTGAAACTCTGCTTCAGACACACAGCTCACAACTGTTATTGTCTAAAAATTAGGACAAGGGTCTAACAAATCAGAGTGGGCTACTTTGGAAGCCTTCTATTACTCTGCTGAGCTCAGTACCTTTCATCTCCTCCCTACATTGCTCTCAAAGCTTTGCATATGCTGTCACCTAGCACAACACATAGCATTTGTGACTAGTAAGACCTTTAGATTCACTTTCCTCAACCTTTGAATTCCATTCTTTAACATAACAAGAGAAATAGTTTGTAGTTCATTCAAACTCAGCCTTCAACAACTCAGGCTCCTTGAACTATTGATCCTTCATGGCTTTCAATTGAAGCCAATGGACTCTATAGACCGGTTTGAAGAAGCACATTATAGTTTGCATTAATTAAAATTGTTGTATTTATCTTACATTCCCCTATAAAATCATTTGCTTGCATATTGATCACAGCCAAGGTAGATGTTCATGTCTGAATCACCATTTGGTGGCTACAGTGATAGCCTTCAAGTCATCATCTTTAAGCACTTGATATCTATCCAGAGTAAATTTATCAGCCCCAAGGATCACCAATGCTTTTGACATTTGTGATAAATAGTGGAATGCAGCTTTAGCCTCTGATCAACAATGGAAACTTGCCCCCAGGCTCTGGTGGTTTTTCACTAGTTTGATGCTTTCTGAACCTTGGTTTGAAAAAGAACTGCTTTGTCTGCAATTCACATCCTGATTTCATAAAGTGCATTGTTCACTTGCCCTATTCTTAATCTTAGCTTTTGTTGCATTAGCTGCTCTACACCAAGGTTTTGGCATTCTTCTTTCCCCAGGCAAGACAGCAATGGTAGCCAGGCTCAGTCAGGATGTTTGTTATTCACCCTCATGAGAAGCTCCTTGTCTGCTTCATCATCATCCAACATTTTACCTTCATACAGATTGCTTTCTACACTATGGAATTTAGTGTTGAGGCAGAAGTTTGGCACAAGATGTGTCATAGCTCCTCAGAGAAAAGAGCTAATGAGACTGCTGAGTTTCTCAGTCATGCACATGATTCTCAAGTGCTGGTGCTCAGTTGCTTGATTTCCTACTTTCTTCATTTCCCTGGCCTGCTCCATTTGGGCCTGCTCTAGTTGTATTCCCTTTACTTGTCAACTGGTACATCCATAGCTGTTTTGATCAAACTCAGAGTCTTTAAGGATTTGTATCTCTATTGCAGTGATGCTGGGGGCTTCAAACAGTTAGCCATGACTTGCCACTGACATAAAATATTTTACCTCTTGGAAGTTTTAAGTTGAAAAATATCCATAGCTGAGGGATTTTGTGTTCTGTTCCTCAGAGCTATGTTCTCTTCCTTCACTCATTGTAAGCACTGTTCCTCAGAGGCCTTTGGTCTAGATCTTGGAAGGCAGTGATGGCCAAGGTCAAAGAGCACTTGGTCAAATCATATTTCTTTTAAAGGGCCTTTGTTGTTAAATAAATGATCAGCATGAAGTATGAATTTACTTCAAAACCATGGGGTTAGCTGTATACACATTCGAATCATTTTCATAAAATTGGAGTCATTGATTTGGAAATCCAGAAACTCTTGCCAATGCAGGGATGACATTCCTCTTGCCAACAGTAAGACAATATTCAAGTTCAACCACAAGGTCTTAATAATCTCCCTGTCAACCCATCCAGATTTTGGGATAAAAAGTGGCACATATCAAGCATAGCATTCTTGCTTGTGCCCATGAACATGCCATACTCCTATTCCAGGGACAATCTCCAATTCATCCTTCAAACCTAATTAAGGGTTATTCTGAACTCAGGTCCACAGATGTTTCATGTATAAGCAATTCACATTGTAGAAATGCATGACCTGAGAGATGTGGTTCATATTGTAGGCCAGGGCTTTAGTGAGCAAATAGTCTATGTTGAGTTGCCTTCAGAATTTATGTGAGCTTGTTGAGGATTGAGAGAGATTATTTTGCTCACTTTTCTCCCCCTTGAAAATCCACTACACAACCTAGAAGAATACATCCATGTCATGCACATGCCATTGCTCTGATCCCTGTGGATTCTAGGTTTTCTTGGGTAGCATTGACTTCATTCACCACTCAATGGTTGTTACAGGTGGAGTACTGATGGGGATTATGTAAGAGGTGAGGCACAACATATTGGTTGACTTGCCTTAGACTTATGGTGAGTGTGCTGCAAGCATTCTCAGTACTTGATATTCCTAATAAAATAGCCAAGACCATCCATTAACCAGCTCTGATCTTCGGGCTTTCTTTCTTTCAAGTTTTCAGCTTTAAAATTTCCATCCATAATAAATGTCAAGTATATTGTCAACTACATATATCTTATGAGCCATCCAAACTGTGTTTCTGAATGTTCAGCTTACTCAGATACATCAAAGCTGTCAAGGTCAATATTGAGTCCAGGTTGAGGGCACACTGGGCAGAATAATGTGAGGTCTCCATTCTCTGCCTTCTCTTAACAGTGTCTGAAGCCATTCCATTTAAGTAGCTTCAGACATCTCTATTGCTGAGAAGCTTGGAGCAGCTCTCTATAGTGATCCTTCAAAGAGAGATCAGCTTTGCATATTGTTGAGTACTCAATTCAGATACCAGGGTCAGGAATACATTGGAGGTGACTTGCTGAATTTTGGTGAAATAATTCATTGCTGATGTTCCACATTCCAGATTGTCTTAGACAAAATCATCTATGAGAGAAAAAGTAAAGGCTGTTCAGGGATTGAAAATGGTGGCCAGAAACAGTCCATGACAAAGCAACTGAATGTGTGATGCTTGGCATTCAGACATTGGCAAAAATCCAAGTGAGTGAAATGAACACCTGAGACATCCACCACAGTGATATACTTTCCTCTCTTTGGAGGATAAAGTCTATGTGGAATCCATTCATCATCCATATCTTCCCACTCCTCATTCTCTGTTGACCCTGTAGAGGGTTGACATTGTATTTTGGTAGGGCAAGATTTCCAAAGTGTCTGAGCTGTATTCAACAACCAGTCTAGGAAAAATTAAACTTTTTCAGAGAGATTGTGGTCATAATTTACCCAATGTAGAGAGCTCTCCTCAAAAAATGACCCAGTCCATTGTCCAACTTGGTGAAACAGATACTGAGGGTGATTGATTTGGAGGCAGGAAATGTAAATGATTGGATGAGTGAAGCAATCCTGACATCTGTATGAGCCTTCAACTCCACATGAACAAATGTGAGGATTGGGTGGTCCTTTCATTTCCAACAAAGTAGATAAATATTCTGCAGCATGAGGAGTCCATTCTTGGAGGTAGTCATTGCAAGTCTGCAAACCAAATGTAGCTAATGAGGCTATGAAGCAGCTATGGTCAAGGGCTGACCATTGTTTGTGACCATCTGAGGGGCTTTATTCTCAAAGGTTTCATCTTAGGAATGTCAAATCCAAGAACTAAAAAACTCAGCATCAGCTTTGCAGAAAGGGACCAGCCTTGCTTGGTAATATACTTGGTGTTTTTGTCTTCTGAACTGGAGTATCTGAATGTTGTACTGATACTAAGACCTTTTTTGACCCTCTTGTAGTCTGTTTTGTCACTGTAGTTACATGATTAACTACACCATTGTTAAGCATTCTTCTTTTTGCACTCTAGACCATGATAGATAGTGAGTAATGCCTTAATTCTCAATGGCGATGCTAGGGGTTCATGCTGTGTCAATGAGGGAGACACCATATGGATCATAGTCTGACATCAGCTATGGCTTTGGCAAGGTAGTCAGGATTTGGAAATAAGGTTTTAGCCAGAGGCTGCAAGTCAAATATAGTTTAGCCAGGAATGGCCAATGACACCAAATATCTGGATCAGGATTGATGATTCCCAAAAAAGGTAATTGTAGTCTTGAATCATCATGGAGGCCACAGGAACCAGATCCTACTTCAGAGTTGTGTCAAGGAGTGCTATTTGGCAGATAGGAATAATTCCCCACTGAACCATTTTCAACCATACACATTACTAGAACCCTGGTCATATAAATATCAAGAATATAAAATGAACATAGAATAACTCACAGGGAGTCCTAGCAAGATGCACAAATGCCTCAACATGCTGGCCATCTACTGGTCCAGAATCATTAGGTTTGTCATGCTGACTTGCATCTCACTCCAAGCAATCTCTTTCAGCCATCTGAGCATCCTCCTGTTCATTGCATTCATGTTGATCATGATTACATTGTACTGATAAGTTATTTTGTCAGCCAGTCAAGCCATGGAATTACACCACCTGCATACTTAGCACTTCAAGAATGTTTGAGTTACCAACAGTAGCCCCAGCCCTCAGAATGAGCGTGCCCCTGGAGTGGAACTTGATCTGGGTGGCTCTGAGCTTATTGAGTCTTTGATTAATGACCAAGATTTGGCCCAAAGCCTGGTGGCAGCTCAACCATTGGTAAGACATCTTCACAGCTTTGATGTGTTTTGACTCAGTGATGGATGAACACAGGCCATTTGGTGCATCAAACAGCTTGATCAGTTCAGGGTAATAGGTGAGGGAATGTCAGTAAGGGAGGGAGAAGGACTGTGTGACACCAGTGTTCATAAAGATGGTACAGAAATGGTGAAAGCAAGAGAGCATAGCATCAAGTTGCACAAGTTCAACTGATGTGATGATATCTTTGCACACCAAGTAGCAGAATTCTAAAAATGCATGGAACATGCATAGCATGTCCTGTGGTATGAATACTTCAATTGCAGCAAGGTAAACCTGATATATAAGATTAATTAGTATGTTATATCTTTGGCTCATAATGAACAAACTTTCACCTGTCCACTGTTTAAAATGTCAGCCTTGTGGGAAACAGCACAAACCAGCAAATGAAGCAATGGATGCAATACTAGCATTCATGTCTTTATATTAAATCATATGTGCAATGAGTGATCTTACCAGCAATTGATCTCATCCAAGATTGCGTCAGCCTGTTTTTGACCACAGGTGATTACCAAATATTTCTCAACCCAGTCAACCAGGTGATCCTTGAAAACACCTTTAATTAGTTGATGAAGTATTTCAGACAAGAGCAGTCCACATATGTCAGCTTGAGCAAATTCATTTGTAAACAGCTGTAAGTAATTAGAACTATAAACCACAAAGTAGAACAGATACTCATGATGATGTTGGCAAAAATCCCAAACTCATGCCATAAATCATTGGTATCCAACTTCTCCATAAGAATCTCTGTGAGATTACAGGAATGCAACAGCCTGCCTTCATCAAGGTTTAACCAGTGCCTAAGACACCTTTCAGAATGTGTTTAGTTAAATCAAACAAGGTGATTGAATTATGCACCTTACACACCACCTTTATACAATACATGCCAATAAGGCCTGTTTTTCATAGTCCACAATGTAAGGGCCAATTTTGTAGACTACTTGATGATAGTGTCAATCACCACACTGTGTCACATCGCATTTGATTATGTATGGTTTCAGTGCTTGAAGTATATGAAATAGTGATACATGGAACAACTGGTGGTGAAATTCATGAAACCCAGTTGTTTTTGCTTCTTTGTGTGTAGCTATCCATCATTGTTATATGATTTTCTTCACAATTTCAGGTGTACTTACTTTTCAGAGTAGCAAGAAAACCAATCAGAGTGACTCCATTATGATAAGACCATCAAGCACTGTTGTGGAGGTTACCAATCAAAAGGTATAGCAGGTAGTAGTCGTGTTGTCCAGTGGCCACCAATATGGTCATCTTGTCACTGCCCAAAACAACAGGCACAAACATTGACCCTTCACAGTCTGCAAGTTCATGAGATATTATATCCTACTTATCACAATCAGTTACAAATCATAAAGAGAGAGAAATGAAACATACCACTTGGTCCTAAGCCTAATCACTGCCTATGAAGTCTTAAAACTGCTGTTTATCAGTCTGTGTATCATACTCCCAATACAGTCAGTAATCCATCTTGTTTGCCAGCTCAGGATTTGCCAAAATTTTATGAATGGTCTGGTGGGGACACCAAAACCACATGTCGTATATGGCATTCATCCATGGTGCTTGTGCCTGATTTTCTTCATCCCCTGTATTTGTATACTTTAGCAAGAAACACTCCCATTTTACCTCCCCTTCTTGAATAGCATCTATAGTCTTGTAAACCTCTTTATAGTTCTTGTATAACAGAAGGCTGCCTGCCCTGAGAAGAGACTCACCCCATATATCCAAGAGAGTATTGATCTGTTGTGCTAGCATTTGGTTGCGTGAATACAGAAAATTGGTGAGTTTAAATTGGAGATGGTCATAAAAGAGCATCTAGTCAGCCATGTCATGTGCAGCTGCTGGGGGAGGTGGAGCATTGGGTGGAAGAAATTCACCACTCAAGTCACAAGAATAACCTGTGAAAAAACTTATCAGGAGAAAAAAAATCTAGATGTTTCCTATTAGTCTGATCTGTCATGAGTGTGTGATAATTGCAATAGACAGCATCATGAGGACCCAAGTATTCAGCCTTGGCTTGTGGGAGAAAATCCCTGTCTCTCACATCATATGGGGTCAGACTCTGAGCAGGTTGAGAATTAGGAGAAGTGGGGGAAGACCATGATAGAGGATGTGGAGATGATGGTGGTGAGATGGACACTTGAGGGTGTTTGGCATGCCGATGTTGCATTAGCCTCAACTGGTTTTTGAACTAACAGGTGTAACCTGGTTCTGGGCAGGAATATTGAAGTTGGGCATACTGTGAGGCAGGGAGCATATGAACTGATGGTCCAAAAAAGAGTCCCAACAGTAAATACATTGCCACAAAACAAAGTTTTTTGAGGCATGGGGTCAGTATCATATAAACAGGGAGAGGCTGTCATATACACTCACTTTTTTTCTCATCTTCCTTCCTTCAAGTACCACATTCCTTTCTGTCCTCTCAACACATTCACTCCTTTCTGTTGTCACTTAACCATGGCTACACCACAGCATCTGAGAGAAGGCAGGAAAGGGGAGAGCAAGGTAACACAGCCTGCTCAAGCCACTAAATGCTGTGTAACACAGAAATCCAATGCAACTGTACAACCAGGCTTGCCAGATAAACCAGCACTGAGATGCACATCTGAGCAGAAGCATACAGATGAAGAACTAGCTAAGCAGGTCAAAGAAGCAAAGAAGATGTCCAGGGAGGAGGCTTACCAGCACATCTTGAATGTACAAGCCCAGATGGTCATTGAGCAGTCAGAGGCCTAAAAGAATTACATGACCATGCTTCCAAAGCCTCACACCATAAAAACCATAAAAAAAACCTAAGATGGTAATCTTACTACTGTGTTACTCATGTCAGTCCAGAACTCATTGTTTCCATAAATGTTACTGACTGGTTGCTTGCTAGCATGTTAGGGCAAGAGGCCAGAAACAGGCCTGATTTACAAATGATCTTGTCAGACATGACACACAAAAGGCTGGCAGCAGCAAAAGTGAGAGCCCAAGCCAGCAGTCAGTATGTTGCCATGACAAGCTCTCATGACAAGACACATACCTTTCACATGCCAGCTCAAGGTCTCACCAAATCCTTACTAACAGTGAGAGAAGCTGATGACAATGCTGATGAGCTTGAGTATGCAATAGAGCACTAGGCTGAGGCTGATGACAAAGATGAAGACATCAAATACACAATGGCTATTGACTCTGAGGTGAGCATTAGTATATTAAACATGAGTAGCTGACTTGCTTACCATACTACCAGTAGTTGACCTAGTCCAAACTACAAGTAGCTCAAGTGGATGTCAATGATGTTGCTGATTTTACAGACCCTGACCAGACATCACAACATGAGCAAGGTAAACTGAAACACAGATTCAACTTACAGGATGCCTGGGAGGAAGTTGACACTGAGCCTGCCAGTGAAAGCAAGGCCATAGAGATGGACCTCCAGCCACAGACCAGCAAGGGCTTAAGACATCTCATATGTCAGGTATCCTGTCTGAGCTACTTATATATGGCAAACCAGCTACTCACCTCATGTCCTAGAATGCCATTTCTGTCATCAATGGTCCCCCAGCTAAGAAAATAAAATCTGAGGGGATCATGAACAGTGACTTATGTCAACAATTCCCAGAAACTGCTGTTGTGGCAGCCTCAAGGTCTTGTAAGGGTCCTTCCATGCAGAAGAACCCTAGGGTTAAGACTACTAAGGCCAACCAACCCCTTCTCATGCAAGAAGACCCAAAGGGCAAGTAGTCAGAGAATGTCCTTTAAAATGTCATTCTCTGCTGTGGAGCTCAAGAAAACACTTGGAATATCAAGGAAACTGACCTTGAACATGTGCTCATTGCTATCACTTGCATTATTTATCCCTCATTTGATGAGATTGATGAAATGAAACAAGGTGGCCATATTTACAATTTGGTACATAGTACAGTCATCATATTTACAACTAACCCCTTGGGATCTGACAGATGGTGCAACACCTGAGTCACTGACATCATGTCATCAGGAATGCTGCAGGTCATGTTGTACTGAAACATCTCAAGCAGAAAAGCTCTGGTGCTCAGACAAAAGAGGTCATCATGACCAAGTTGCTCATTGAACATGCATTTGCATATGAAAAGTTGGAACATGGTACCTATGCCCAAGCCTTTCAGTCACCTCTCATTCTTTCACTTCTTGGAATGACCTACCTGCAAGACATGTTTGGGTGGGTAGAGGTCCCTGGGCTTGATCTTATAGTGAAATATGACCATGGAATCAAGGGAGTGCTTGCTCTTTGCACTGCAGCAGTAATTACATTTCTGCAGTGCTGTCCAAATTACTAATAGTGACTTGTAAGCTGGAATGGGCATTGAAATTTGCCCAGGATGGACTTCTTGATGTGATTGTTGATGAGGAGGCACAGCAAGAAGCCATCTCAGATGGTCACCCCACTCAGGGCATTAGAATGAACCAGAAGCAACTTTGCACTTGGAATCAGACCATGGGCAAGTTGAACACCAAAGGCAGTGCCTTCTCACACCAGAATTGGGGTGGGCTGACCCAATTGTTCTACCAATCCATTAATACATGGGACACCCAAACTCTAGGAGGCATTGTCACAGCTGTACTAGAGGAAGTTACCACCAACTGAGATGATGCCACCCAGTTTGCATCTCTCATGGGCCCAGAGGAGCTTGATTCAAGGGCTCAAATATGTAAGCAATTGTACAATTGTCATTCACCAACTTGAACCAGTATGCTAATTTTTGAATATAGGATTGCTATTTCCTTCATTTCATCAAACTTGCCTTGCCCTGATTACTTACACTCATCCATTTTGTTCATTTATACCTCATCCTCATCATCTCAGTGAATGCACTTTTATTGGACCTTTTCTGTCTTGCAGTCTTTAACACATTCTTTATGTAACGATATTATATTTTTCGACTTTCTTTTTCCAAGTGAACCTACCTAAGGTTCTTAGACCAGTGGAAGGTCCTCAAGGCATTCTAATGCAAGGACTGGACTGTAGCCAGGCTAGACCGTAAGTGCTAGTCCATCAACGGAGTCACAGCCATGCTGTGCAGTTAGTGCTGGCCATCATCCTAGCAGAACATTCCAAGGGTCTGGAACCTGAGGTAAGTACATGAGGACCCTTCTATCTCCATGGACTTCTTTCTTCTGGACTTCTTTTTCATTTCTGTTTCTTCTCTTCCATTTGATGGAAGCATGGACCCTTTAACCACAGGCCTGTGCCCATTTGCACAGCCTGATGGTGGACATTAAATCCTCACCTGATACATGAGGCAAGGGCTATGCCACAGCCTCCTAGGGTACAGGGTTGGACTTATACAGTACAGATCATTAGATACAATACAAACATGTACATACATGGACAGTAGTATATAAACCCCCAGAGGCCGACTGGCATCCCCAGTCTGGTTCTCCTGGGTAGTTCCCCTAAAGCTAGATCATTTCTAAGTTGATGCTTTCTAGTGCAACCTAGTGACAAGTCCCTAGTGGGCTTTAGGGTTGTTTCACTTTTCTAGTGTTATTCATTTGCTCCAGCTATTAGGTAGCTCATATACCATTTCTGGACACTTTTGCAATTTCATGACTAATCACATTCCTTCTTTGTGGCATTTTCTAGCTCTCTTTTCATCCTCTCCCTGTGCTTTCCATGCTTTTCCATGACTTTTCAACCAGACTAGTACTACTTTTTAGTTGCTTTTTACATACTTTTTAATGATTTTTGATCAATTTTTGTGGTCTGAGGTGTGAAAAGTGCAACACAAGACATGATGAAAACACTGTAAAAGTCAAGAAAGCATGGTAAGCAGCAAAAAAGCTCAGATTGTTGAGACTGATACTTATGTCATCAGTCAGACATAAGTCAGCATCAGTCAGATACTAGATCATGTTTATCTTCTTATCTATTTTATCTTTCTAGTAAGTATGATTACATATGATCCTATCTCAATGGATCATTACATTTACTGTACTACACTGCTTATGTTTTGCTATTGGCTATTACTAATAGTACAATAAGAGAGTTTACTGCCATTGGCTACTCTTTGTTCTACATATATAGAACTACCATACAGATACAAACAAGCAGTATTGTATATAAAGAGGAGCTCCCTACTAGTTGCTCCTCTAACAGAATATCCATCTCTGTTCTTTATGTGCACCAGCCCTTTACTGCTGCACCACTACCTTACCACTTGGTTATCACCTCAAGTCTCCTATACTAAGTGAGTATTCCCACTTAGCTCATTCCTCTACCATTCAGAGTCTTCCACTCCAAAAGGGTATGAGTTCTGTCATCTAGACAAGGGAGTCCATCTTTTGCTAACACTTCACGATACCTCTCTCTGTCTCACACATAGAAGATTTATAGTGGTTACTGGGTCTTCTCTTTCTTTATACTCTGTTTATGAATTTTTTTAATGGCCTTGAAATGGCTGTTATGGTGGAGCTGATGGCTCAATGCCTCTTGTTCACTTTTGAACAAGGAGTTACTGTTTTCTGGAAACACTCCAAGACCTTAATAGTCATAGCTCATATTAAAAATCAAACTCATTTGCATGAGCTAACATCAGTAAAACCATTACCTTGATACAGTTAAGTCCCCCAAAGTGGCTTCAAGTAGACTTATACTACCACCTGTAATGATATTATATTTTTGCCTTTCTTTTTCCAAGTGAACCTACCTAAGGTTCTTAGACCAGTGGAAGGTCTTCAAGACATTCTAATGCAAGGACTGGACTGTAGCCAGGTTGAACTGTAAATGCTAGTCCATCAATAGAGTTACAGCCATGATATGCAGTTAGTGCTGGCTGTCATCCTAGCAGAATGTTCTGAGGGTCTGGAATCTGAGGTAAGCACATGAGGACCCTTCTATTTTCATTTCTGCTTCTTCTCTTCCATTTGATGGAAGCACAGACCTTTTAATCACATGCCTGCACCCATTTGCACAGCCTGATGGTGAACATTAATACTTCACCTGATACATACATGAGGCAAGGGCTATGTCACAGCCTCCTAGGGTACAGGGTTGGACTTATATGGTACAGATTGGTAGATCCAATACAAACATATACATACATGGACAGTAGTATATAAACCTTCAGAGGCTGACTGGCATCCCAGTCTGGTTCTCCTAGGTAGTTCCCCTAGAGTCAGATATTCCTAAGTTAATGCTTTCTAGTACAATCTAGTGGCAAGTCCCTAATGGGCTTTAGGGTTGTTTCACCACCTTCAGTAAGTAACAGCATCTCAGCATCACACACTTGAGGAACTCCATCTCGAGACCCCTGTGTTAAATCATCACAACCTAAAGAATAAGCTTCAGAGAATCCTGTAGAACCCCCCAAAGAGAGGAGAATCCTATGCCAGATCAGTCTTATAGACCCCCACAGTATGAAACTTATACTAGACCTATAAGTGATACTCACCTGGTACTGCCAGGTGTTTCTTTTGAAATCCCTTGCCCTATTTGTCAAGGTGCAATAGAACAAGGAGAAATCCACTGCCACAGTGAGACTGATGTTGTCAGATGCAGATCTAATGATGACTTACTTGACTATCAGTTCATCCCTTTTGAATTCTTCAAAGTCATCAGAAATCCAGGACTGCCATCCACATGCACTCCTATCTCTCCCCTAAATACTCCAATTGTCCAAGCCCTCATTGAACCTCCTTGATACTCTCAACACCATGCAGACAACTTCCTCAACATCTCTTCCTCATATGGGCTATGTTTCACCTCAGGAAATATTTCTTGGACTCTGTAGAATGACAACCTCCACTCCTTGGGATCCACAGAGAAAGAGAAAGCCCTTGCCTTCAGAGAGGCAGCAGCCCTCAATAGCATCAGAGCTATCCTCACCCTTGCAGCCTGATGTACCCTCCAGCAGCAACTCAACTCACAGAATGAGCCCCTGCAGTCAACCCCTCCATCCTCTTCCACTCTTCAGTATCCACTGTTGCCACAACTGGTGATGAGACTTGAGACCCTCCTACTACAGGAGGAACCTCACAGGACAATAGAGGGATTGTTTGCCCAGTAGCTCTTGGAGCCCCTACTTTGGTGAGTTTGAAAGCTCCAATTCAAATAGAGCAAGCCAACTACAAGTTCCTATAAGGACTAGCTGTACTAGGCAGGGCACTGCTTGTAGACATCAGGGGGGAGTTCCTCCAACAACTCTCCAATGGTGAGCTAATGCAGGTCCATCCTTGAGACCTGGACTGCTTTCTTCGCATCAGAGTCAAGAAGCAAAAGACAATCAGCTACATCCTGTATTGTCAAGAAGACAAGGAATTGATCTTCACCCCCTTCCATCAGCCACCTCACCTCCTTCCTCTTCATCACTGACTGATGGCCAAGAGGGAGGTAGGGTGGACCATCTGTAGAAGCAAGTGCAGAGCAGACATCATCTTCTGCATCATTACCTATGGCTTCATGGATTAACCTTTGGATATGATTAAATTGTCTTCAGATCTTAGAATGAGCATTCTTTAGCTCAAGCCTGGCCTCTTTGTCAAGAAGTTCATTGAACTTCCTGACATCTATCTCTACTCTCTTACCATATTCTTCAGTGACTTCACTGTGATACCATCCTCTGTCAGTATTAGAAAGCCAATTGCCATCTTCAAAGACAATGTTAGACAACTTACTTTTGGCCAAATAATTATTGGCTCAAGGAGGGAAAAGATCCCTTCAGAAAATTTCCCAGCCCTGGTCATGCACCATAAAAGATCAGTGGTTTTCATAGGTGGATGAGGGGAATGCCCATCCAACACCTTCATATGCTTGTCCTATGGTTTCATCTCAATATGCAAGAGTACAAATGGGATGAGAGCTTCCAGACTCATATGTCTGAATGCAGAATAGAATGACCAACTGCAAGGATCTAAGGATGTCCTCTAGCAGAATCTTGATCTGGTGCTATGGAAATGTTAGGTCTAGCCTGTATTTCTGCAGGTGTTGTGGAGCAACCTCAACAGTGACTTCTTCCATCTGAAGAGGATGGAGAGTTAGGGTTGTGAAAAGGGTGGTGACATGTTGTGTGCCATTGTCCTCTAGGTAGAGGATGCAAATGGTTGGTCCTTCTTAATGCATTCTTGTGTAGTATAGGGAGCTATGGTCCCAGGGCATAATCTGGAATTCATGTCCAGTGAGGGAGTGAACAAGGTTAGACTGGTAGGCCGCCTCATATTATAGCCTGCTAATGTTGGCGAGATCCCTTAAGTCATTCTAAGATGACTCTACCAGTACTGGATGACACTGTTTGAGGGTAGGAGGTTCCCCAAACAACCAGGTTGGCAGAGCCATGTCCTAGTTCATCTTAGCAGGAGTAGATGACTGCCTATGAGGTGTCTCAGCTCTAGGGACTGGGCAAGAAGCATCAGAGAAGTTGCAGTTCTTATGTAACTCCTTGTGTACAGGCATATGCATGTGCACAGTAGTGGAACACTTTGTTCCTCTAGTAGATGCAGCTGAAGCTGATAGACAAGCAGCCACATTGTTTGAGAAAGAGGTAATAGAGGAGGAGGAGGAAAAGGAGATAGAAGTGATGGGTGAGGCCATTAGGATGGAGTGGCTGGATAAGGGATATGACTGACATGTAAGTCAGCTTAGTCTCCTTGATTAATCAACGGTAAGTCTCACTGATAGGTGGAATGATTCTCCTTGATATAAGGGAATTGGACTTGACCAAAGGTCAGAGTGGGTCTCTAAGACACATTAGAAGGGTGTTTTAGGTGGATCATTTGTCTCTTACCAGAGGTAAGGTTGAGTCTCACTGATAGGAGGTTTTCTAGCTCTCTTGTAGACACTAGGAGTAGAGGTAAGGAGTGAGCAGTGAAGCTGCTACTTACTGATCAGTGCCTGTTAGGGTAGAGGATTTTGTCAGTTAAGAGCTTAGTTAAGTCTTAAACTGAGTCTAGTTTTTAGAAACTATGTTTCTAGTGAGCAGCTTTCTCATTGTCTCACTGTCTTTAGCAGTGGTGATCTCAGTCCTTAAGACTGGTAGCACTTTGATTGTGGATTAGATCCAGTAATCTGTTATCTACAAGACATAGCTGTTGTACCTTTATGAGGTGGCAGACCAGTAGATGCCATGCTTGGGTACTGGCTGAGATAAGTGACTTTTCTAGACTAGGGTACAAAGTCCATTATAGCCCAGTCTAGGTCAGAGCAAAGCTCAATGACCTACTGTGCAGTGCTAAGTGGTTAAACCCTTTTCAGGGCTCATAACCTATTGAAGTATGACTCCAATGATCAGCACCATGGTAGAGCATGGACTCATGGTATGCTCATACATAGAGGAGATAGTCAGAATCTCTAGTGGGAATACTCACTAGGGAAATACCAGATGCAGCACTGGTAGTGTCTTGAGTAGATATTGGATAGCCAAAGGGCAGTGGTAACTACTGGAGGGAGTGACCCTATAGATGATAGAGGGGAGTGACCTCAGTAGTCTAGGATAATCTCAGTACAAGGGGTGAACCCTGTGATACTGGATATGAACACAGAGAAGGGGATGATATTATCTGAGTTAGAGGCATGACTATAGAGAGCTCCTCCTTATATACAGTACAGGCTATTTGTACTTGTGTATAGTAATTCCATAAAGATGGAACAATAGTAGCTAATAGAGTTATAAGCTTTTATCAATAGACAATAGCAATAAAGGAGCTTATCTGCTATATGGGTCAATCAATAGCATAACATAAGCAGTGGAGTATCAGTCAGCATATTAAGTGACATGACATGAATGAGTCATTCTGAATCATTCATTAGTCATATCATATGACATAAAACTCATACCATAACAGTCATTATGGATAATAGAATATCCAAATAGTAAGCATGATGACCATGCATATGATCAAGATTAGATTGTTGATCACAACTGATATGGAATGTCAGATAAGATTAGATAAGATCAAACTGACAATTCCAACACTGTCATGGAACAAAGTGGTCAGACTATGTAAGTATTCTACCATGGATGCTACATACAAATTAATTGATTCCCTCCTACCCCTAAAAGAAGGACATAGTGTCTCAACAATGGACAAGTTCATCAGCATGGAGCAATAAGGAAAAATCACCTATGAGCAGTGTACTAGTGTAATATTCTCCTACAGCCTTGGTTTTTTCCTCAACCTAATATTTGCAGGTTTTGCCAAGGAATTCACAAATGTTTCTCTTGAATCACTTGTCATCCTGCTTTCATCTGTTCCCAGTGCCACACACCTCTCCACATCATCCCAGTCATCTAGCAACAATCCCAATGATTCTCAATTGGTCAATCCTTATAACAAAGAGAATAGGCATTGGCAGTGGGATTTCACCTAAGCAGATGTGATGTTGAGTCTTCTTCCAACACCTCAAATAACCCACAATTACTCAGCTGTGAGCAGCAGGTGGCCCATTTCTTCAATAGTATTGCACTCACTTCCAATGTCTGCTAAGTCAAGGCTGGCAAGTCTCTTGTGCATCACCATCAATGGCTGGTGAATTGGAGCAAGACTTCCTTGTCAGGCTCTACTGGATACTCCCATAAACCTGACCTCATTTTAGTTGACAACAACCTTTTATCCCATGACAAGATGACATGGCTCAGCCCCAAGGTCATTGCTGAATACATAAAAGAAAAATTCCTCCTCATGTCTCAGATCAGTAAAACATTGAATACCAAGGCATATCTTGTCTTGGTGAACTAACCTTGGTGACAGTTTATCCTTAGGCTGTCCATTGCCAACCCCAACTTCTGAGTGCATCTCTACAATCACTCAGGCAGTGTAGTCTCCCTCTCATTTAACATTCATGCTAACACTCAACACTTCCTTTTCATCATCCTTGTTTTCTCCTTTGGTTGTTGAGCAGCAATCAGGTTTGACAGCACTATCAAGATACATCCTCCTACTCTGAACAAGCAAAGACACTCTGCACACAAGGTTGCATTAAGCATGAAGGATACCAACAATGATGAAGATGCTATTGAGGAGTCAAATAGCACCAAGGGTATCAACAATGACCTGGACACTAACAAGGAGCCAAGTTCATTGCCCCTTACCAAGATCCCCAACATTATTCACTATGATCCTCTCCAGGCTTCTCCCCCTGAGCCACTTTCCCCTCCTATCATTGACATTCCATCTGCCAATCTAGATTCTGCTCCAGTGATTGGAAAAATCCATGTCAATGATGTATACTATGACATTATTGATATCCTATTTTCCACTACTGGCTTTGTGGGAAGGGGAACTGTCTGTTACCTTGTGCAATACAAAGGTGTGTACTATATGATCAAGGACCAATGGATCAGGGATCTGAACAGGGGGGGATTCATGATCTGAGGATGATCCACAAGGCAAAGATGAAGGAAATGATGAAAGGTGTAAAAGGTGTACCTAAGCTTTATAAAGCTTGGGTTGTTGAAGTTGAGGAGTGGGTTCCTGACACCATGCCTCACTATTGTGAGGAAAGGTACCAAAGAAATATGTAATCCTCAAGAACCCATGTTCAACTGGCAATGGAGCCCTGTGTATGCCCTCTCACATTGTTCAAATCAAAGAAGGAGCTAGTTGTATGTATTCACAATGTTCTTGGTAGTAAGTGTATTTGATACAATGCTCTAGGATAGTTGGCTGAATTGACACAGTCATACAACAGGCACTTGAATGTGGTGTCCTTCACCATGACTATAGTCTATTGAACACAATGATTGAAGATCTTCTGGACAGAACCTCACATGGTGTTCTCCTTGACTAGGAGTTTGCTGTCAAGATCACAGGGGGAGTATAGTGTGGGGGGTACCATGAGTCATTTATTGTTTTATTTCTTTCCAAGCTGAATTGCTTCAAAAAAAGGGGATACTCCCTTTTATGTCTGTGAATATTCTCCATCAACTTAATAGCACCTTTGCAAAATGAGCTCTCTCATTCAAGTATTTGTCAATGACCCTATCTTCATACACCACACATATGTGGATGACATCAAATTGCTGCTGTATATCCTTACATGGGTTGTTGTGATGTATGAGGGTCCAGGACACAAGCATGAAATCAGGCATGAAAAGACTTTCCTTGGCTTGTGGAGTGAAAAGGCTGTCACTGATCTAGCAATTGCTTAGAACACTAAGTTCACTTTTGTCTGTGAACCTGTTAACCAAACCTTTGACAACACCATCACACCTTACTGGAGGGATCTAATCCCTCTCATTCACACATGGCATAGAATTCATGCCAATGCTCTGTCAAAGAACACCACACCACTCGAGATCTCAGATGTAGCACAAGTATTGGATGATTTCATCTCCAGGATACTGGAAGAGCATTGCTCAGTGGAGATATTGATAGCACTTAATGACCTTGAAGTCACCACATGACAACTGCCTGATATGAAGTTGTCTTTGCACAGCCCATCTATTACTGCACAGATTGACCATGACTCCTTTAAATGTCTACATGATAAGGTACAGAGTATGGATAATCCTCCTGTACCCAACAAGCATTTTAAGTCTGGCAGCTAGTAATCATAACATCATACAACCAATCCCCTCTCCTCTCTATTCATCTTACAGTTCAGTCTTGCTCAGACATGGCCCTTTATTATGTATAAAAAACACTATGTGCTCAGAACTCTATGTACTGGCCATCCTGTTACTCATCACATGTGAGACTATCAATTACTGACATGAGCCTGTCCTGAGTCTTGCTAGAAACCACTTATGTGAGTCACTTCAATGAATCACTTCAAGGTTTGCAACTACTCATATAACAAAGATTGCACCCTCAAGATCATTTATTGCAAGTATTAATATATTAGCAGAAATGATCCAATACCAATCAGTTACCTTGAGGCCTGTAGGTATCTCCATATAATGAACACTGAGCTTTCAAGGTCACTTGTTGTCAGTGAGCATCAGCATGTCAGTAGAAAATGAGTTAATGCAAATCACTCACTTTGAGGCCTACAGATCCCCATATGATGGAGTTAGTGTTATTAACCTCAAGGCTTGAATGCAAGGCCAATATATTAGCTTCAGAAAGCATCTTCAAATCACAGTGCATCAGGAAAATAGACAGTCACTTTTTTGGTTCTTATACACACATGGCCAACTTTATATCCTCTTATATTTCACTTTTTTTCAGTAAGGTGAATAAGTCAGACCATACAATCCCTTGTCTTGAATCATCATTATTTTCACATTAATCACAGCTTAGTATACTTCATCAGCTTGTAAAAATGAATATATACTACCCATCCCTTGTTTTAATTCAGCCTTGTACAACTTAATCATAACTTAATGAAGCAAAAGTAAAATAGATATATTTCAACTACATTTACAGACATATTAACTATACAGCACAAGATACATAGGAATGTGGTAGTGCATGCATGCACAGTCATGAGCTATGGGAGATGGCTGATGTCAGCATATGTAGGTGTAGGTGTATTCACACATGGTGGTGGGCCATGACAGCCATGGAAGATGCTTGATGCAAGTGGGTGTAGATGCATTCATACATCATGGGTAGTAGTGAGCTATAACAGCTCTATAGGAGGTGGCTGGTGTGAGTGCATACAGGTACAGGTGTATTCACATATAGTAGTAGGCTATAATGGCTGTGGAAGGTAGCTGGTGTGAGCAGGTGTGGATGCAGGTGCATTCACACAGTGGTGGGTGGTAATGACCATAGGATGTTATAGGGGTGAGCAGATGGTGGTTTGCACAGTGGCAGTTGGTGATGGCTAGTGTGAACAGGTTGTAGGTACATTCAGGTGCATGTGCTAGTGGACACTGACAGTTGTTGGAGCAGGTAGGTCAGCATGCACACACATTCAGTGAGAGTACACATTTAGAGATGTGTGTATGCAGATGAATGAGTGGGGGCAAGCAGACTGGGGCCATTGAATTAAGCTCAGTGATGAGGGATGGGGTCAAAAATGAACATCATAAGATATGATTACTTATTATATAATTAAACTCTCACACATTTGTGTCATATGTCATATAGTGTTTGCTCAAATCTCTCAGTCTACATAACTCACTACTGTGGTTACCATATCCCACCACAATGACAGCAACAGCAATGGCAACAGCAACAACAGCACTGTATGTGTGTACATACACACTGTGATGACCACATACCACACCTGCTCACCTGCAAAACAAAAACAACAGTGACACAGTGTCATCAATAGCCAACACCATCAATAATAACATGACAATGATACCATGTCATGCTCACCAAATGACAACAACAACAACAACAATATTGTTGTGGCACACCCATGATGGCATTGCCATGGTGTCACACCTGCATGCATGTGCAATCAATGACACCATGACAATAGTGTCATCATGGTGTCACTCCCACCCACCTGCACAGTGACAGTGATGTTGTTGTGTCACACCCACCCACATGTATAGCATTGTTGATGGCTACTGCCATCAATGACACCACAACGATGACAATGTGGCATCACACCTGTCCACCTGTACAATGACAAGATGACAACACAACATTGCTGATAGCCCACCACCTCATCAATGACACTGCAGTAGTGACAACATGGCATCACACCTGCTCACCTGCACAACAATGAGACAATGACAACATGACATCCTGATGACAACACATACACAGTTGGGTGCCTGGAGATGATGGCAGCAAAACATGCAACCAGTGATGGCAACAAGTATGACAATGATGATGCAACATTGTTGATGGCCTGGCACCATCAAGACACTGCAACAACATCATCATTTACATGACTGCATTGGCCATTCCCCTAACATTATTACTGTACTTAGTTGAATTATCTAGTAACTTAATATATTTTTTTGCTGTTGAGCTCCTTGTCTAATTTGTGAAAATGGACTTGAATTACTCATACATACTTTAGACACTGGTTGTGCTTTTCAGGTTTGCAGAAAGTGTGAAAAGGGTGGAAAAGCTTAAATAAGCAATGTGCTAATTTGCTGATTACTGGTTCCCATCTATTCTCACATTTACCTTTTCCACTAACACTATGTCTTCCCAGGCCAGCACTTCTCTTCCCTCTCCAAGAAAGGGGAGTGGCAAGAAGAGCAAATGGCACTTGTCAAATGGCAACAATACTTTTCATTTTGTGAAGGCTCAATGTACCAAGGGTGACCATACATTTGCCTCCATCACAATGATGTATCAAGATGAGTCCCAATCTGCCACTACAGTTCAAGAAATCTGCCATAGTGGAAGGGTAGGTGTGGGAATAGGCAGGAGAACTCAGCAACTTGAGAGTGTTGTGGCCCTCCTTGAAGATTGTCTTGTGAGATCTCATCAGCTAACTGATCTTCTGGAGGGCACTGTCGTGAACCCCCTCACTCCTTCAGAAAAGAGTATTAAGTCAGGGCAGTGTGGCATTGGCAAGAAGGTGATCTTAGTTTCTGTTTAATTCCTTCTTTCATCTGATGTTGTCTGCATAGGGCCCCCCTCCTCCTTATGTACCATCTGCCTCAAATTTGGTCCCAATAGTACTGGCTCTTGTAAAGCATCCTTTTTTCAACTGGAACACAATATATGCTTTTTTTTAGACAATACCTTATCCCATTTTTCATCAGTGCTCAATTGAATTAGACTGGTTTGGCTTCAGCTCTTCAACTCCTATACCACAACTAGTTCACACAGAGCCAAACCTCTATGCTCCAACTTCTGTGTCACAACCAGTCCTCACAGAGCCAAACCCCCAGATTCTAGATAGCTTGTATGTCACTTCTGTCTCAAGAGTTACTGAATTGATTCTCCCTTCACAGTTCACTCTCTTCCCATAGAACACCTGTGTCATTACACCCTCTTGAGCATCAATCGACTAATCCTGCATTCCTCAGCAATTTGCCTCCTTCATGCACAACATATGATTGTCATGAGACCCAGATTGCCAGGCAGACAGAACCAACTGAGGATTCAGATGACAGCTCTTTCAAAGGTGATGAGTCAGCATCTAGACAAGGCAAGTCTGATGGAACTGAACCTGAACCTGAAGACAGGTGAGGGGCAATGAATTCTAGATAAACAGCCCATCCAGGTATATTCCATGTATGACCTGAATATCTTCTGAATTAGTCCCTACAGGTTTCTCCAGGGAATTTGAGTCAAATGATCCCATTCACCATGTTTCCCTCCCCCTTGATCATGAATTCCAATTTTCTTGAGATGAGGATGATGAAAGTGCCTAGTGTAACCTCAATCACATGGAGGATTAGGTAGCTAACAGTAGAGAATCTGAGGTACATACCTCACATATTTTGATGAGTACATAAGATTCACTTTGAATTCTCAGCACAGAGACACTGTTGATGTCCTTTACCATCACCATCAAGTTAACAGTCATCCTTCCACCCCAGATCCCCAAGCTCTCGTTTCTGTCCCAGCTTGGTCTACCCCTGCAGAAGAGACTGGATGCACTTGTGCTCCTCAGAACTCAAAGAAAGATAAGACTGCTGGTCTGTCCCCAGAAAACCTTGAATATTACCCACCCATTTGACAGGACTGTCTCAAGGATGCTAAACAGGAGTCCAGGGTCTCTCACCTGCTTAGTAACAACCCATTCCCTTCAAAATCCTGTGATCTCCAGTTTTCAATTACAAATGCTCTTACTACTACAATCTCTGAATGGGATAAGGATGGCATGGCCTTCAAAGCCAGTGGGTTGCACATTAGTGTATATCAGATATCAACTTATTCACTCATATAGGCTACTGGCCCAATAATAAGCTTGATATAACATGTGTGGTACATAAAATCTTTGTTCTTATGATAATACCCATTTTAAAATGTTACAGCTCCTTGGTGACATGTCTACATGGTGTTCATATTTGAAGACTACTGCTTTCACAATTTGTCCTATTGTATATGACCTAATCCCTCCTCAAGACATTTCTCCATGAGAGAAGGTTCATTGGGTGTAAGACTTGGCTGCCAGACTACTTACCAATTTGTTATTTCTTCAAAACAGGTTTGATGAGCAGGTACTGTGTTCCAGAACAATATTTCCCTCTCCTAATCCTGCTTATGACAATTTTCAGGGCAGAATAAATAATTTTGCCCATCCCACTATTAAGGAAGTCATGATCAGATTTTTTTACACTAGTAGTTATTGGATTGCAGACAAGTGTCAAGACCAATTCCATCAAGAAATGCCTATTGTGTGTATTACACTCACAGGTGCCACAGTACACAGTTATTATATCCTTACAAGTCCCTCTAGACTGATCTCATATCACAGATTAATTGTATACTTGATGGATGTGTGAAGAATGGTGAGATGACACTGAAGGTGATCCCTCAATTCTTGGACAAGGGGTACCAGTCTACTTTCCTGATGATGTACAAGATGCTCAACAAGATTCTCCATCATTCTTACCATGGTGAGAAGCTACACAAGCAACTCAAGAAATAGGGAGAAGAAGGATGGTACATTGTATCCCTGCCACAGATACTGTACTAATATGGTGTTACTGCACTCACAGAGCTGCACTTCACCTGGTTGATGTAGATGTTGAGTGGGACAACCACCTTCAACTTGTCCTGGACTAAGCCTTTATGCTCCTGCTGGTAATGCACTGTATTGTGTACCTAGTTGTGTTCACCCTGTATTATGTGGCCATAGCATTTTTTGCCATGTTTGCATAGTGCCTTGTAGTGCCCAAGTGAACCCAAACTAGTCAGTTGCTGATTTGTGGCAGTGCTAAGCATTAGTCAGACAGCACTGTACAGCTGTGTACACCAATCCCTACTTGAGTCAAGTTGAGTGATGATGCTATTCACATCCATGTGTTGAGACTGATACTTATGTCATCAGTCAGATGCTAGATCATGCCTATCTTCTTATCTATCTTATCTTTCTAGTAAGTATGATTACATATGATCCTATCTCAGTGGATCATTATGTTTACTGTATTACACTGCTCATGTTTTGCTATTGACTATTACTAATAGTATGATAAGAGAGTTTACTGCCATTGGCTACTCTTTGTTCTGTGTATATAGAACTACCATACAGATACAAACAAACTGTAGTATATATAAGGAGGAGCTCCTATCTAGTCACTCCTCTAACAGAATATCCAAAAGCTTCTTGTTCCTGTACCACGGGGCACCCCCACTGGGACCCTGAAAAATTTTGGTCAACAAAGAAGCAACTAAGATAACCTACAAAGCGGGCACCCATGGGCACGGACAAGAACCCGACAGGCCCCAGCCCTGGCCCTGGCTCCAGAACATCCACTCCAGGCCCCACCTGGAATGCTGCCTGTGGCAACACCTGCAAGATGTGAAGCAATACCACAGCTAGTGTCTCAACTGAGGAAATCCGTGCCCAGGGAAACTTCAAAGTGACCAGCACCGAGGCTGGAACGGAATACCTCAAAGGCACCCTCCTCAGTATCGGCAACACTCCCCTCACCACCAAACACCTATCCATGATCATCTTCTATATCACCCAAATCAAAGGAATCCCCCTTCCTGCAATAGAGAGCATGAGAGCTGTGGCCTACATCTTAGAAAAGGAAACATACTCTGCCACAGCCAGCGCTGTAGTGGCCCACCTAAGCGAAACCGTAGCTGACACCATTGCCAAACACACCACAGCAGCCTTAGTGGACAGGGCAGCCAAACTCATGCTAGCAGCTGAGGCGCTCAGAGAAAGCATCAAAGAGCCACCTCCCTACTCCTCCTCAACCGTTGACCCCACCCAACACAGCTACAGCAGCACCCTCAAGGCTCCCCCACCAACCACCAACCACCAACCACCAACCAAGCTGCCCTTTTTGCCATAGCGCATGCAGAAGTGAGAGAATGACAGGTGCTCATTGAGCCAGAGCAAGGCCAGTCCCTCCACCACCCCACAGATGACACGCTGGAACTGGTCGCCAAGATAAAGACCGCCATAGATGAGACGGTAGTGGAAAAGGAAGCAGCAGATGGCCACCCATGTCCCCCCATAGCCATCAAAGTGGTCCTCCACCTGAAAAGTGGCGGACTCATCCTAGAGCTCAACTCCTCGCAAAGCGCCAAATGGATCCAGTCCCCAGCAAACACTGACACCTTCACGTCCAAACTCCACAAACCTGCCCACATCAAATGTCGCAGCTATCAGATAGTCATACCCTTCATGCCTGTCACCTCACCCCTCCATGACCCTGAATGGCACCAAACTATGGAACTCAAGAACAACCTTGAGCCCAGGACCATAGAATCAGTCAAATGGATCAAACCAGAGGATAAATGCAAAGAAGGTCAATGAGTCGTGCACACCCTCATCAACCTCACATCCCCCTCAACTGCCAACCTTCTGATTCATGAGGGGATCTATGTCGCCAAGGAAAAACTCCACCCACACAAAGAGAAAAGAGAACCAGTACGATGCATGAAATGCCAGCACTGGGGACACATCGCAGCAAACTGCTCAAATGTCCTCAACACCTGCGGAAAATGCACAGGCGACCACTGTATGAACAACTGCTCCTCGCACTCCCATCACTGCGTCAACTGCAACTGCAATGAACACAGTAGCAACGACCCCCAATGCCCTGTATACCACATCAAGCATGCTGAACTAGACACTAGATACCCCAAAAACTCCATACCTTTCTTCCCCACGATGGAACCTTGGACTCACACCTTGCTCCCTCCCAAACCTCCAACCCTCCCCCAAATCACGACAAAGAAGCACGTCACCCCTACCCTTCCTCCAAGGACTACCCAGTCAACCACCAGCTCACAAACTCTTTGCCAAAGCACGCTCCCCGAGCACCCTTACAGAGGCAGAGGCAGCAAAGGAGGATCCAAAAGCACATGCCGCCCCACCCAGGATCCCAATGACGGCACCAGAGCCTTCTCCCCCTCTAGACCCATCACACCCCCTCACCTCACTTCCAACACCTCCACCCAGCCCAATGTCAGACCAGACATCACCACCTACTTCACCCTCTCCCAATGACAGAACAACACACCGCACAAATGATACTAAGAATATGGCAACAGAATCTTAACACATCCTGCACCACCCAACACACCCTCCTCAACGTCATCTCACCATCCTCCTGGGACGTCCTTGCAATACAAGAGCCACACATAAATTTCCTGGGCAACACTATCTCTCACTGCCACTTCCACATAATATACCCTACAACCCAACTCATTGCCCCAGTGACCTGCTACCACGCTGTCACCCTAATCTCTACCAACCTAGATACCAACTCATGGTCACAAATACCTATCACCTCCCCTGATGTCGTCACCATCAAGATCAAAAACGACTTCGCTTCCTACATCATTGTCAACATCTACAATGACTGCCACCACAACCACGCCCTAGCAACCTTAAATACCCATATCAACACAGACCCTCCCACCTGGACAAGTGCCAAAAACCACATGCTGTAGTTAGGCGACTTCAACAGACACCACCCCCTATGGGAAGAAGAAAGGAATGCTCACCTCCTCACCCACCAGCACATCAGTGCTGCCCAACCCCTCATCATGATGCTAGCCAATCACAACATGGTCCAAATCCTGGAGAAGGACATCCCCACACTCCAAGCCCTAGCAACAAAGAACTGGACTAGACTGGATAATGCTTTCTGCTCCAATACTATTAAAGAATATATCACTCACTGCTACACTCACCCACAGGACTGTGGACCATGCACTGACCATATGCCAATAGCCACGATTGTCAAATTTCCCATGGAACGCCCTGAACCTGCGACCACAAAGAACTTCTGGGACATAGACTGGAAAGAATTCAACACCGCACTCAGAAATGCACTAGCGCGCTACCCAACAGACCAACCAATCGTCACTGAGGCTGAGTTCCTCTCAACTGCACAAGGACTAACTGACGCTATCCTCCAGATGATCGACTCCCATGTCCCCCTCACAAAACCCAGCCCATTTGCGAAACGATGGTGGAGCCGCAAGCTCATGACCATGCAAAAAGAAGTAGTGAGACTGGCAGCCCTATCCTACAAAATGTGAGTGTTCACTGACCATCCATCACACGAACAACACAGAACGTCTCACAACCAGTACTCAGAAGCCATCAAAAAAGCTAAGGAGACCCACTGGACAGACTGGCTGGAAAACATGACAACCAACAAGATCTGGATAGCCAACAAGTTCCTCACTGCTGAGCCAAGTGATGGAGGACCCGCACACATCCCCACTCTATGTACCTGCTCCCCAGAAGGTGAGGTACACACAGCTGAGACCAACGAAGAAAAAGCTGAAATTCTCACTAAGTCCCTCTTTCCAAACCCTCCATCCGTCTCATCTGTACCAGCAAACTATGAATACCCTGATGCAGTCCCTGATCTAGGACCCATCACACCCAACCTCATCCGACGCAACATAGAGAAGCTCAGCCCCATGAAAGCCCCAGGCCCGGACAGCATACACAACATAGTACTTAAAAACTGCTGCAACACCCTCCTCCCGCACCTCACACACCTTTTCCGAGCAATGTTCCTCCTCAACACCTACTTCCCACCATGGTGCGACTTCACAATGGTTATCCTATGCAAACCTAGCAAACCGGACTACACAGTCCCCAAGGCGTACAGACCAATAGTGCTGCTAAACTCACTAGGGAAGCTAGCCATGGCAACAGTCACCGATCAGCTAACATTCCTTATCAAACATCATCAACTCCTTCCTAACACACACTTCGAAGGCAGACCGGGGAGGACCACCATTGACTCGCTGCACCTACTCAAAGCCACCATCAGGAATGAATGGAGGAAAGGACGCATAGTCTCTGCACTATTCCTAGACATCAAGGGAGCGTTCCCTAACGCAGTCACCAATCGTTTGCTCCACAATATGCGTACTCACTGCATCCCTGAAACTTACATATCCTTCACAGAAAACCTTCTCTGCGGACGCTGCACACGCCTCCAATTCAACGGCTACCTATCCGACTGGCTGCCCATCACCAACAGCATTGGTCAAGGAGATCTGCTATTGATGCTCCTATATATCATTTACAATGCGGATCTAGTAGAGGTAGCCACCAGCAAAAATGAACTAACGCTTGCCTTTGTAGACGACACAGCTCTCCTCGTCTCAGGCGACGACTTCCATGAGATGAGATGACTACTCACAGACATGCTCCAACAGCCTGGAGGAGGCTTTGCATGGTCGCAAGACCATAACTCACGCTTCGAAACCTCCAAGTTCACCCTACTGGATTTCTCTCTCAACAGATCCAAGGAACGACCCCCACTGGCCATCAGGGAGTTGGTCATCCACCCATCACAAACACACAAGTTCCTTGGAGTAATAGTAGACAACGAGCTACGCTGGATGAAGCATGCTCTATATGCAATAGGAAAAGGTGCAAACTATATATCCCAGTTACACCAACTCACCAAAATGTCCAGAGGCCTACCTCTACAACTAGTATGCCAACTATACACATCTGTAGCCCTCCCCAAGATGCTTTACGCCATCAACATCTGGTTCCGACCGCTATACAACAATCTAAACAACACAGTCACCCATGGCTCCAGGCACATAGAAGACAAACTGAACCACACCCAGCAAGTCGCCCTGATATGCATGACCGGAGCTCTGCCCTCCTCCCCCACCGACACACTTCAGGCACACACCAAGCTCCCCCCAATTGGTATATACACTCAAACTCTCCTCCACAAAGCAGCCACCCGCCTCACTTCCCTCCCCCCATCTCACCCCATCTTGCCCCTCTTCCGCCGCGCTGCAAAGAAACTTGTCAAACACTGCAGATCCTCCCTCCACCACCTTGTGCACGCATTCTCAATCCAACTGGACACTATAGAGAGCATCAAACCCTGCCGCCACAGCCCCGACCACAACCCCCCTTACACCACACACATCGCTCCAGACAAGGAGTCGGCAATCAAAGAACACAACGCCGACATAGCCGCACTCAAAATCTACATGGATGGATCCATGATAGATGGAGGAGTAGGAGCGGCCACAGTACTCATCAGACAAGACAACACCAAATGCACCCTCAGCTGCCACCTGGGCCCAAGTGAGAACTACACAGTATACGAAGCCAAAGCAGTCGCCCTCATGCTAGCCACCAAACTAATCCTGACAGAGACGACCCCATCCTCCCCAATTCACATATACACTGACAATCAAGCAGTAATAAAATCCAGTGACAAATTCCAATCGAAATTGGGTTATCATCTCACAGACACATTCAACAGACTAACTTGACGCATAACAAATGCTCTGGACATCACAAGCAATTCAATCCAAATCCGATGAATACCTGGACACAAAGACATAGAGGGTCACAAACTGGCAGATCAGGAAGCCAAACTAGCAGCCACCCAACCCTCTTGAACATCCAATTGCAAGAGGCTTCCCAGATTTTTGCAACAGGGCCCGATCCCACTAGGCATCACGTCACTACACCTGAAACAGAGAAAGAAAGAGGAACAACGCTGGGCAAAAATATGGAGCTCATTACCACAATACATCTTTTATTCCCGCATCAATAAATGCATGCTAACTGGCTCCTTTCTAAAGCTAACAAAGACATTACCTAAAAAGCAAACCAGCATACTTTTCTGGCTATGGTTGAACCACTCCCCACTCAATGTGCACCTATTCAAGATGGGCAAATCCAACACCCTAAACTGTTCACACTGCCCCAACTGCCCAGAAACGGTCATCCACTTCCTCTTCCACTGCCCACACTTTGCCCGGGGAATGTTTCAAACTGCAATGAAAGATGTGCCGTGGCACCTTCAATCTAGTGCAACTTTTGAACAACAAACACACAACACCACACCTGATGCAATACATCAATGACACAAGGCACTTTCTCACCTTGACTGGTGACATCCATGCTACTTAAATACCCCAGCTCATGCACCCTCCCTAGCACCACGTTACAAGCTATACCCCTACCCAATGCTTGCCTCCAAAGAGGAAATGTCCCAGACACTCTGGGGGCACACAGCACAAGGAAAGGCAGACAAGTCCCACTCCACTCAAGCTGCCCACACCCACCCTGAAGCCAACTCACTCAAATCCATCTCAAAACATCAAGACTTCTCGCCCCATCTCTTCCCCACCTTCACCTTCATTACTGCACCCTTAACCCCCTTCACGCCCAGCCTACCTGGCCCAAGCACCTGACACTTGAATTCCTTGCAGCCAACACATCACCTACTGGAACAAAGGGTACAACGCTGATTAGGGCTGGCATGTCTAAAACTACTGGTGGGAACGGTAGGACCACTGGGGGACCTTACGTCCGTCTAGTGGGGCATTCATGCAGCCAGGGACATGGCAGGGCACAGGGCCCCTTTTACTGTACCTAGCTAGAAATGTCTCACATAGGGTAATGCACCCCAAAAGAGACAATAATGGATTTCAAAAAAAAAAAAAAAAAAAAACAGAATATCCATCTCTGTTCTCTTATACTCAGTGTCTACACTAAGTACTACTGCCTTATCACTTGGTTACCACTACAAGTCTCCTATATCTAAGTGAGTATTCCCACTTAGCTCATTCTTCTACCATTCAGAGTATTTCACTCTGAAACCATATTCCATAGTAAGCACTAGATATTCATAACTATATGACAACTGGCTCAGGCTCTCCAACCTGGACCTAGCTGGAGTACTATAGAAGCTAGACAACACTATGGACCTCTACAGCTAAATGGAGTTTGCTGATGTGGGCTCAAGAGAACAACTTCAAATCTATGCTACCAAAAGACTGTCAGATGTAGAAGAAGAAGAACATGCAACAACAACTTGATGGCCATCTCCAGCCTATTGTAAAGAATATAAAAGCACCATCATATACTGATGAGTGCTTTCATGCTACAGCCATACAATGGCTGGCCAATACTGATCAGGTAAAACACCTGTACTGGTCACACATTCATGTCTGATGTCTTACTAATGATTGACAGCTGTTGGCTGTGCTTGAGCATCCAAGTTTCAAGAATATGATTAATATTGCTGCTCATACCACAAGCAAGGTACAATTACCTGGCTGCAAGGCGATTTGACAACTGGTCATCAACATGTTCATGGATCATATATGTAAACTATGCTCAAAATTGTCAAGTGATACTGTCAAAGGACACATCAGCCTGACATGTGATGCCTGTCAGGCATCAAATATGGATGCCTATTTTGCTATTACTGGTTCTTAGCTGCAAGAAGAGTCTCCTGGCATGTGAGAACTCAAGACCATGCTCATAGGATTTGTGCAGATGAACAATGCACATAGTAGTGTGACATTAGGTCATACACTTTACCAAGTTGTTGAACATCTTGGGATTTGTCACAAGATGGGACATGTGACATGTGACAATGCTTCAAACATGGATATGATGGCAGAGGAGTTTTCCAAGTGTATTCAGAAAGCCATGGGTAAACCATGGGGCTCAGTCAAATGACAAGTTCAGTATATCTAATTGTTATGAAATGTAATATCATACAATGGTTTGTAGATGCCTCACACACATTGTTAACCTTGCAACCTAAGCACTACTACATACTCATAGTGGATCAAAGGAGTATGATCCAAAGAATCCTGATAACAACTTGATTTCAATATGCAGACTCCAGTGAGATGAAGTTGGGGTTGTGCATTCAATTTGTGCCAAGGTATGTGCATCCATTTGCAAATGGTGATATGTGTGTGAGACATACATCATATAGCAGCAATTATCTGTGAAATGAAAGCAATTATTCCTGACTCTTCAACAACAAGAGAGATCCAGTCATCTAGCCTATCAACAGCCTCTACAACTTCTTCTCAACATGCCTGTATGATGGTCTTCTACTTATGTAATGCTTGACCATGTCAAAAAACTCAGAAAATTATAAGAGTTCTCTTTTGCATTACTTTTTGATAGATTGATACACTATATAAGACATTGATCTATTTTTACATCAGATCACATTTGATGAGAAGGAGCATGATAAATGCCAAAAGCTACTTGATCTGCAACTGACAGATGAAGAATGGACACACATCTCTATGCTATTGGGACTACTCTCAAAAGCTGAATATGCACAGAAATATTTCTCATCTGACTATAGTCCTGTAACACACCTTGCCCTTCCAGTGCTTGAGGCTTTGTATAAGGCTTGGTATATATGGACAAGCAGGAATGAGTACAGTAGACTCCCTTCTAATGCATACCTGTTGGGACAGGCCCAAAACTATGTGTTATTAGAGAGTATGGGTTGTCAGAGAGAACCAGGTTGTACCACTCAGACATGAAATTACCAGCATGATAGTATTGTAGTGTTCTTCTAGTACTAGTTATGATAATGCTAAAGTCTACAAGTAAAATAATCAGTCAGTTTCATGTTCACTATGTTTTGCATGCCAGCAACACAAGTCTGTTGTCCAAAGGAGCCCAGCATTACTTCCAGGTTGTGAGCAAACAGGTCATTGAGGGTTGCAACATATTGCTGTAGCATCACTGCTGCCTGGATCAATTTGCACCATGTTGGACCTTGCACAGCCACACTGTTGTTGTTGTTGTCCCCATCGTCACTGGCAGCATTCCTTGTCTTCATCACATCCATTACAGCCTCAAAAATGTTGTTGTCTGTTGCCTCAGACATATTGCGAGACTTGGCTGCTGGATTCAGAAGTTCATTGATGTCCATATGGTTCACAGGCTGAAGAGCTCTGGTTGCCTCAAGATCATCCAAGGCATTTTTAATGAGCACCTCAGCATGCGCAACAGGGTCTCTGTTGTTTGTTGCATCACTCGGATGGATGAGGGATGAAATTGGGAGGGTAGGTCGAATGGATAATGATGGGATTGTGTCTGGTAAAATGCAGGCCTTTCGCCAGCAATTCTGGATTGTGGTAGTGTCCACATCATTCCACGCATCTTGAGCAAGCCGCATCACCTCAAGTTGATTGATATTGTAGATTTTGGAGGGAGTGATGTCAGCTTCATAGAGATCAATTGCGCACTGGATGAACTTGGCATGATAATGTGCCTTGAAACATCGAATGATGCCTTGGTTGTTTGGCTGTATGTGTGTGGTGAGGTTTGGCTCAAAGCTTTCAACCCGGATGTTGGTGAGGGTGTTGGGAACAACAAGCCCTGAAAAATTATCTTGTAAAGGAAGAATTTTCCTTCCTTCATTCTGCAGCTTTCAGTCCCAATCCAATATCCATTCCTGATAGAGTGAGGCAGTCATCCACACTTTGGCATTGTTGTGATAGTAAAAGCCAAGCTCTAATCTTGTCTTGTTTCTGAATGTACAAGGTCTGTTTGCTTTTCCAATGATGAGGGGTGGCAGTTTTGTTGAGCCATCTGCATTCACTGTGAACACATAAATCAGCCAAACTTTGTTCCCTTTAACACCAGAGTGTTGCTTGTCTGAAAGACAATAATCAGGAGGCATACTAGTCAATTT
>JBBPMY010000025.1:0-59913 GCA_038090615.1 Phylloporus gajari | reverse complement strand
AGAATACATATGAGTTCAGATCACTTGTAACAGACTACTTCTATCAATTAGAAGTCACTTCATCTGTTCCTATTCAATCTAGACTCTCACATCTCAAGAGAAGCCTCTGCTAAGTATAGTAAGTCTCAACTGTACATACTCCCTTCATTATACTGTGCACACCAGTGGAACAAGCTTCTGTTTCATTAGGTTATGAGCTCTGCCTCTAAACTATAGGCAAAAGCAATTACTGTCTTTGATATAATCAATGCCTAGTAGATCTGAGGCACTAGCAGAGCTTGAGGCTCTTACTCTCCAACTCTGAGAGAGTTATGGAGAAGAAGCTCTCATTGAGCTTTTATCTCACAATCTAGTGATGTGGACATCTGTCCACACTCTCAATAATCACATTGGGACTAGAGACTTAACCCCTAGTACACTAGCAACTATGGGCTCTAATATCTCTGATCTTACATTTTCAATGATCAATTACTTCAATGATGACACTGACCAATGGTATATAGAGATCAACCTATCAAAGGATCCTATCCACCCCATTGAGATTACAGAAACACTCATTGTAAGTAAAGAATCATCAAATCATACCAATATTACAGAAACTGGTATCCTTGTCAATTATCCTAATCCTACATCCTATTGTTGTTGTCTTTTCTACAGATCTATTAGGGAATCAGACACTACCATATCTGCTGGTACCCTTAGCAAACTATTCAACATCAGTTCAATCTTGGATATTGCTACAAGAGATCCTAGACAATCATCTCCTATATACTCTCCATCCTCCACTCTCCAGGATTACTCCATTGATCCTTATCTGCTTACTGTTCCTGCTCCTCCTTCTGTCACACCTATACCATCTTTTGAATGGATAGAATCAACCTCATCATCCTCAGATGCCACAAGTGGATCAGAACCACAAGGCATTGTTAGTGAGGACCAACAGTTATCTGTTGAGACCAGGGAACTTAATACATCACCTATGCAATCAATAGTCTCTTCCTCACTCCACCAGATTGACTCCCTCTGATAGAAAGATCACCTGATTCCATTGTTCAAATGCTTCCTGAGTCAATCTCAGAATGATCATCCTATTCTTCTCACTCCCATTCATTCCAATCCTGTCCTAATCAATCTCTTCCAAATCCACCTACTCCACCTCAACCATCTCACTCTAGACCTTCTGCTTCATCCTTTGACAAACCATCTATCTCTTCCAAAGAAAAACACATTAGAGAAGCTGTTGATTTTCTTGATGGCATTCCAAACCTCCTTGTGTAGAGTCAGGGACTATCTGAATGAAGCTCCACAAGGAATCAACCTGTGGAGACAATTCCAACTTGTCAACTACAAAGCTCTCATTGAGTGAGTAGACACCACAGATCAGATAGACCCTCCTTATCTCAATTGTCTCAGGAAAGACCCTTGACTTCTGATAGAAGAGAATCAAATGGAATTAGATGGAATGTACTCAGAGATGGAAATGCTGGACACTGCATGCACCCTGGCAAATATAGGTCTAATACTATCCACTCTCCATCAATCAATCAAAGATGTCACCCATACTCAGTCCATTTTGCAGATCCAGCCCAACAAACTTCAAGATCTCCAGCACTTTCTCAATTCCCTAATTATTCACTTTCCAGAACTTTGTCTAATCCCATTTGTCAAAGGGATTACACCTACCATACCACACAAACAGGTCAAAATTGAAATAATCAACACAATCAGGGACAAAACAGATCCCAATTGATTCACTCTCTTCATTACTCGAGCTCTTTGTCATCAAGTTCAGTACAGAATTCCCCTGGCAGGCAATATCCTAGGAGAGAGTTGAGCCTTAGATCTATCCAATCAACATGCTTTGATTCTAACCCTGAACCTTCAGGTTCTAGGACTTGAAAGCTCAAAAAGAGAATGAACTGGTTATTCAAGAACCTCTTTGTCATGGTGAACAACTTATTAGTTTCTTGGAAAGAAATGGATTCTCCATTCCAGTCTAATCATATCACAGAACTCCTTACTATCTATATGATGAGGGATATTCAATCTTTGATATCAGGATGGAAGATACTTGGACCATTTGTCAGACTATGTGAAGGTCTGAACCCAACCTTATCTTTACAGAAGTGGTTGGAGGTTTAAAGCTGGATTTTGACAAAGAGTATAAGTGTGTCATGCCAATATGGTATGAAAGTGGAGATAACATGTGGCATAGAGATCATCTCTATGAAGAAGAACTGACAGGAGTCACTGAATTTGACTTAGAATATATTGATTCTTGTGAACAATGGGAGAAGAAAGAAACTTCTAGGGATGTCCCTACTCAGTGACAGTGGAACTGGCATTTTGATCAAGAGATAAGAAAAAAATTTCACCAAAACTTCCCTTGGTTCTCTTATATGTCAAGAGATGTCAAAGCTAACATCAAAGCCAGGTTCTATCTATTTCAGAAGACCATCAGAGCAAATTAAGACTTTGAAGATAGTCAAGCAGAACTATCTATCAGTCTTAATTGCAACATTTGAAACAAGTCTATCATTCAGACTCTTCAGTCTACTATCCAGAGAGAGAGAAGAGAATTGATCATTCAAACCCAGTATTATACTGCTGAGATTGCTGAACACAACAAGCATATAGCAGAAATCCTAGAGAGTCATGAGCAACTTTCCAGACTCCTTCAAGAAATCACTAAAGAGAAATCACCTTCTCCTAATGAAGGAATTGATCCAAAATTGGTCTACCCTGATAATGAAGAAACTAGAGCTAGCAGCCAAGATCCTGGAAAGAGAACAAGAATTTCTCACCAGGATGCTGATGAATTGGCCAATGCTGGGGTTCTCAGGAGATGCTTATGTGGGAAAAGTGGGTGATCCAAATTATCTTTCTTCTCAAGTCAAATATGATGGCACTTTTCTTGACTATTTATTCTGACCTGGTTCTGCTTATTATCTCACTCCATTCAAGAGTTGTAAATATGATGTTTACCTGACATGGGAGACTGTAAACAAAGAAGGAGAAACAGAAACATGGGATTTGGAGAACTTCCACTATTTTCCTTCATTTTCTTATGATCTATTCGAATGAGGTTGTTCTATTTATCAAGATATAGATCATTACATAGAGACTCAATCTATGTATCAACTTATCTATCTGAAAGATGACTGAGGATGTCTTTTGATACCTTGAGCTAAACGTCATCAGACAGATAAACAAGCTCAAAGAAGAAAAACTAGAAGGGAAAAGAAATGGAGAAAAAGGAGATCTAAAGGGAAGAAGAAGGAGACATCTGACAATCCATCAGAAACTGATGATAGTGACTGGATGGATGCTTTAGACAAAACTTATATGGATATTGAAAATCCTTCTGGTCAGATCTCATATATTGATGATACTGACTTATTCTTTTCTATTTCAGTTGCTACACTCATTCGTTGGTGAACTATGGCTTCACTCAAGATCAGGTCTGAAGTTACCAGCAAGATCAAAAAACTTGAAGGACCTCACAACTATATCATATGGGCATTGCACCTTCAAGGTCTCTTGACTATGCTAGGAGACCACTGGTCTATCACTGCTGGAGAGAAACTGTGGAAAGATCAATCCACAGAAGATGAGAAAGCTAAATGGATGACCATAGATCAACAAGCATGTGCAGTAATTGTCAATTACTGTCATCCTTCCATGAGACAACATTCCAACTGCTCATGAGGTCAAAAGAGACATTACTAGCTCAAAGATCACTGAGAAGAAATCCATGGCATACAAATTGTGGAAATACCTTGAAGATCTCTATAAACCACAAAGTATATCTGGATACTTCCAAATCTTTCAGCAGCTCCTTCAATTTTGATTCAAGAATGGTCCTATAGGCAATCAAATTGCTGAATTCACTGGTCTTATTAATCAGACCAAGGACATTGGACTCACCTTACCTGACACCATTTCCACCATGATCATGCTCAATGCACTTCTCTATTCCTATAACCAAATGGCCTTCACTCTTGTGCACACCATCTCTGATCAGAATTTCAATCCTGGTCATGTGAGATGAGAGATTCTAAAGGAATCCAACCTTTGAAGGATCTTACATGCTCCTGCCTCTGCTAGCTTGGCCTCTAGAATTGGTCCTTCATCTTATACTGCTTCTGCCAATCAAATCAACACTATACACAATGCACCTTCAGTCCAGAAGTGCTCTGTGTGTAATAAGAATGTGTTACACTTGATCTGGGTAAGATGAAGCATAGCCTCAGAAAAACCCAGACTGAGGAAAATCAGATGATGGACAGTTGACTGGGTCTAAGACAAGGGACTAAACGTCTATTGGTTGTTTAGAGTCATTAGGCAATTGGTTGTTGACTGGGACTTTGAGAGGACTAGATGACAAACAGTCAACTAGATCAAGGTATTGTTCTCAAGACAGAGAACTTGGTACCTGGGGATGAAGGTTCAAAGGACAAACTACCTGTTCAAAGCATGGGTGGAGACTCAAAGAGTTAAGAGATGATGGGAGGAAGAAACAATGAATTGCTAGTCTAGAGATACAGATGATAACTCTGAGGAGAACTAGCTTAAAGAAAGGAAAAGAGAAGAGGAAGAGGAAGGTTATATACCTAAGGTATAGAAACTGATGGAACATGAAAGAACTATTCATACACAGGATCAGTCAGCAGAATGACTAAATGGAATGCAATGGAATCACATGGAATGTTCAAGAAGGTGATGGAATGAACTATGATTAGGAGTGAGTGATGAGTCATCAGGCCGATGACTAAGAGGAAGTGAGTAATTGTAGGAAAGAGAAAAGCATCCAGAATACACATGACTAAGCAAGAGGAAAGAAATCATAACAGAATGGTCATACCTCTGATCACTGCTGGTTCAAGACAAAGAAACCTTCTGAGCATATAGGAAATCACAAGAAACCCTATGCTAAGAAATCAAGACCTGCAGGATATGAAAGGCACATCAAGAGAAAGGCTAAGGGAACCAACACTGGTAAACCCCTAAGACACACTTTGTTGATGGTGACATCAATCCAGCCTCTATGGCAATGGTCATTGATGAAGTTGAATCTGATGAGGGTACCAAGCAGACATCAATAGTGTTGAAGATATTGATCTTCAACTAGAAGATATGTCTCAAGTTGCTCAAATTGAAGAAACTGGTGAAGAACCTATCTTCAATTGTTGGGAACCCAGGAATGATGGAGATATCTATCCCAATGATGGAATGACCTGGGAAAAAGACCCAGAGCAAGAAGGCATCATGGTACTCTCTACTGAAACAGATAAGGATGAAACTAATCAGTCCTTTCAGTCCTTTTAACCAAGGTGAACTGTCTCATTCTAATAAGACATCTGATCAAAGATCTTTCTCTCCAAAATCCTCCAATCATATTTATTTGTCAGATATATCTTATCACCTGGAATATGCCTTAATGGCTAATCCAGAGAATAGCAATAGTTCTAAACTAAATAGCTGGATGATTGATAGTGGAGCCATCAACCACATTACCCCCTTCTATGATGATTTTATATCTATTAGCAACAGGGAGAAACTTTGTGAAGTAGCAAATGGTACAATAATGATGATGACTGGTCCTGGACATGTAATTGCTAAGTCCTCAGACCAACATTCATTAATATTGAGAGATGTGTGGTACTCACCTAAATCTCCACATCAACTATTATCTGTACTGGCATTAACAAGAAATGGTTACTCTGCCAAGATTACAAAAAGAGCTACTACCATCTGGAACAAACATGGCCAAGTTGTGATACAGACATTCACTTTATTGCCCCTTGGAGGACTTCATTGGTTTCAGTCTACTCAGATTAAACCCATGATTAGTTCAATCATGTCTTTACAAGAAATGGATTCACTGAAACTGTGGCATTACAGATTTGGTCATGCATCACACAATGTGTTGCGTAATGCTCACAAGTCCTGCAAAGCAATCACCTCTTTTAGTAATATATCTCACACTTCCTTTTGTAAAGGATGTGCTCTAGGGAAACATACTCAAATCTCACACCCAATATCTCAGACTTGTGTGCCTGATGTTCTATCACTGGTTCACACTGATCTATTGGAGTTACCTATACATTCTCACAATCACAATAAATGGGTGATCACTTTCATTGATGATCACAGTTCTTTTGCCTGTATTGCTATGCTTAAACACAAATTGGAAGCATTCTCTGCCTTCTGATCCTATCTAGCTATGGCTGAACAAGCCATAGGGAGGAAACTTATCTCCCTACATTTGGACCAAGGGAGGGAATTTTTGGGAAAAGATTTCCAATTGTTCCTTACTTCAAGAGGTATTCAACATCAACAGTCTGTAGCCAGAGAGCCACAACAAAATGGTAGAGCTGAACAATTCAATTGAACTCTACTAGATAATGCAAATACAATGCTTCATCAGGCATGTTTTCCCAAATCATTCTGGGAACATGCAATAGAAACTGCTGTTCACATTTATAATCAACAACCTATGTGAAGAATCAAATGGGAAACCCCCATATCTATCTGGGATAAAAGTATAATGAAACCAGATGTATCTGGATTCAGGATCTTTGGATGTAGAGTATATGTCTTCATCCACAAAGAAGATCACAAAGATAAACTATCCCCTAAAGTTAATGAGACAATATTCATTGGTTATCCATCAGGAACCAAAGGGTATAAGTTCTATGACCCACAAGATTGAAAGGTGGTCATTGCCAGTAGTGCTACATTCAATGAATTCTCTTTCTCCAAATGTTCTGAGGAGTCAAACAAACCAGACCTTGTACTGATCCCAAATCATGACAATGAACTGGAGGATCAAGATCAAAACAAATCAGATCAAGGGGATGCCCACAATGATCATGGTCCACTAGAATTTGATATTAATCCAACAGATCAACTACTCAATCCAGATCCCAATCCTGAACAATGACAGGAAGGACCTCCTGAAGATCCTGATGATCAAAGAAAGAAGGAACCATTATTAAAGACACCATCAAGACCACCACCTTGTCAGAATCCAGCACTCTCACCTCAAAGACAAAATAGGGGAAACTTACCTTCACCTGCACCTATTCAACCAAAAGCACCAGCTGTTCCTGAAGGACTCAGGAGATCTAATCAACCTCCTAAACCAAGAGTTCTTCAAGATAATGTCTTTGGCAAAAAGACAGCAGTTGAAATAGAGACACTAAATGAGGAAGAAGATTTATTTGGACCTAACAAGGAAGATGCACAGAATATGAGTGCTCACTTTATAAAAGCACTTATACATACAGCAACATCAGTGTTCAATATACCAACACACTATAAAGACATATTCAAGCTGCCTAAAGACTAACAACAGTCTTGGTTAGATGCCTATGATGAGGAAATTAAGTCTATGAAAGATAGACATGTATGGGATCTAGCAGATCTATCTCAAGGTTGAAAACCCATAACAGGGAGATGGGTATTTGTCAAGAAAAGTGATGGATGAACAAAGGCACATTATGTCACTAAGGGATTCACTCAAATCTTTGGAATAGATTTTGAGGAGACCTTTTTACAAGTTGCCAGATTTGAAACTGTGTGACTATTACTTGCTCTAGCTGCATTCAAAGATTGGGAAATAGAGGCACTAGATGTTAAAACAGCCTTTCTCTTTGGAGATCTTGACAAAGAGATATATATGACACAACCAGAAGGTTTTGTACAAAAAGGTAAAGAGACCAAGGTTTGTAGATTGAACAAAGCAATCTATAGCTTAAAACAAGCCACACTGCAATGGAATAAAGTATTGCACAAATCACTCAAACATATGGGATTTAAACAAACCTCATCTGACCCTAGAGTCTATATATACTCTAACAAAGGAGATATAATCATCATACTAACATATGTTGATGATGTTCTATTCATGGAATCTAATAAAACACTCCTCTTGTCAATGAAGAAACAATTTATGACAAAATGAGAAAGTTGAGACCTTGGAAAAGCAAATGAATACCTTGGAATGGGGATCATCAGAGATCGTATTAAAAGAACTCTGAGACTTGATCAGATAACATATGCTGAGAAAGTAATCAAGAGATTTGACATGGAAAATTGTTGACCAGTCTATATTCCATTACCATCTGGATATAATCCTCAACCATCCAAACAAGATGAATCTAATCAATCCCTAAGAAGTTGGTATCAATCAGTCATCAGATCATTACTCTATATCATGCTTGGAACAAGACCTGATCTAGCCTTTATTGAAGTATGACTCTGATTGGTAGCACCATAGTAGAGCATGGGCTTATGGTATGCTTATATGCAGAGGATAAAGTCATGAATCTCTGGTGGGAACACTCACCAGATGAATAGTCATGGTGGTTGTGTAAGTAACAGAAAGCCAAGGACAGTAGTAACTACTGGAGGGAGTGACCCTATTAGATGATAGAGGGGAGTGACCTCAGTAGTCTAGAATAATCTCAGTATGGGGTAAACCCTGTACTGGATATGAGTGAAGCAGGAAGAGGGGATGTATTCTGAGTGCTTAAAGGAGTGACTACATGGAGCTCCTCCTTATAGACAGTACATGCTGTTTGTACTTGTATATAGTAATTCCATAAAGATGGAACAATAGTAGTCAATAGTGTATAATGCTCTTATCCTAGTCAATAGTAATAAAGATGATGAGAAGCACATTATAAGTGTCAATCAATGGCATAACATGAGCAGTGGAGTATCAGTCAGCATATTAAGTCACATGACATAAATGAGTCATTCAGAGTCATTCATTAGTCATTTAGTATGACATATGAGTCATACAATGATGGTCATCATGGATAATAGAATATCCAAATACTAAGCATGATGACCATGCATATGATCAAGATTAGATTGTTGATCATGACTGATATGGAATGTCAGATAAGATAAGATAAATGCTGACAATTCCAACAGCCTTCTCTGTCATCAAAATGTTATAGTTCTCAGTGAATCCCTCCAAAGAACATTTGAAATGAGCATTACATATTGTTTGTTACAGTGGCTCAAAAAACTGTCCCAATGTTTGCATGTTTTACATTAAATGGCTCCTAACACTGACACCCCCTAATCTAGGCCTAACATATGAGTATATGAAATGTAGTGCTTACTCATGGCTTTCTATCCATGCAAGGATCAAGAGATTTGGTGGAGACTTGATGAAATAAGAGTCATTACAAAATGACACCTCATTGGGACAGTTTTCTGACTTTAAGCTTGTATCACACAAATTGGACCCTGGAATGATGTAAGATGACTACATATCTTATGGAAGTATTATATTATGTAACAACATATGTTAGGACTACAATTATTCACAAATCTCCTTACTACTATTGAAAAAGCCTTTTCTATTGAATATAAGGGAGATGTTATCTTTTTTACTTTTGTTGATGTTTTCTGTGGTGGAATTGTATCCCAAATGAACATATGAGAGGGTATTATGACTAGGGTCCATCATAAAGATCAACCAGAGAGGTAAAACTATTAAAGTGAATATCCTCCTATACTCTTTTCTATGACTTAGAACAATAAATTGTTATTGACAAGGGTAATGATGTGATTGCTGTCACTTATTACATCAATTTCATCATCAGTAGCATCATATACTTGCAAACAGTAAGTAACATCCTTCAAAACAACTACTGGGAGGTTGTAGTTTGTGAAAAGAAAAGTTTCTCTTATTTTCAATTAGCTATTTTATTCATTTTTTCATATCTAACCATGTTCATATGATCCAATTTCATTAACTTTACTTTCATCTGATCAAATCAATCATTTTTATTTGTTTAGCATCTAATATTAGTATTTAAAAGTAAAATCTGACCCTTTTTTTCTGATTCATAGAAAAACATAAGATGTTATGTTGTTTAGTATGGCTATTACAGAAGCCTACTTGAGAAAATTTGCTTCTGACTGTAAGGATAGGATGATATTAATGATAAACCTAATGTAATAAGTGACAGCAGTCACATCATTACCCTTGTCAATAACAATTTATTGTTCTAAGTCATAGAAAAGAGTATAGGAGGATATTCACTTTAATAGTTTTACCTCTCTGGTTGATCTTTATGATGGACTCTAGTCATAATACCCTCTCATATGTTCATTTGGGATACAATTCCACCACAGAAAACATCAACAAAAGTAAAAAAAGATAATATCTCCCTTATATTCAATAGAGAAGGCTTTTTCAACAGTAGTAAGGAGATTTGTGAATAATTGTAGTCCTAACATATGTTGTTACATAATATGTGACATAATTGTAACATAATATAATACTTCCATAAGATATGTAGTCATCTTACATCATTCCAGGGTCCAATTTGTGTGATACAAGCTTAAAGTCAGAAAACTGTCCCAATGAGGTGTCATTTTGTAATGACTCTTATTTCATCAAGTCTCCACCAAATCTCTTGATCCTTGCATGGACAGAAAGCCATGTGTAAGCACTACATTTCATATACTCATATGTTAGGCCTGGGTTAGGGGGTGTCAGTGTTAGGAGCCATTTAATGTAAAACATGTAAACATTGGGACAGTTTTTTGAGCCACTGTACCTAGTATCATCTAGAGACTTGTGCCTTGAGTATAATGGGAATATCAAAGAAGGATTTCTTGCTTATTGTGACACAGACTGGGCAGGAGATCTCGAAACATAGAGATCTATCAATGGGTATTGTATATTCTTTGCTAATGGTATTGTTTCATGGCTATCAAGACAACAACAGATAATCACATTATCATCAACTGAAGCAGAATATGTTGACAGAAGTTGTGAAACAACTTCTTTGGATCAAACATCTCTTCAGAGAAATGGTTTATGATCTACCACCTTTTATTGTCTATGTAGGCAATCAAGGAGCTATATTTCTGGCATTGAATCCTGCTCAAGAAGGACACACTAAACACATTGAAATACATTATCATTTTATCAGAGAATGTGTCCAGAGAGGAATCATTAACTTGTTCTATATCAGAACAAATGACCGGAAAGCTGACATATTCACTAAGAATCTCACTTGAGATAAATTCTGTCAAAACAGGGACATGATTATGTTGACACCATTCAACAAGATATCATGATCAAATCCATTCCCACATCTACTAAATAAAAACTCAACCATCTGTCAATATTCTACATCAAACCATCCATTTCCACCATGTTCATCGTCCTCATCCACATTGCCATCATCTCCCTCCTCTACTACTCCTTGGGAGCATATCTTTTTTACAAGGTACAACCTCAAGTGGAGGGGCCAACCCCTTCTCTCACTCAAGGTAAGATATTATTCTGGAGAATATCTGGGAGATAAGCCTGGGACTAGTTCCTAGTAGTAGACGATTACCACCTATCACCGTCATTATATACTGACAAGATCTCATCACAGGAAATTCAAGGAGAGGAGATGGCTCCCCTCACCTTTACCCCTGTGATGTTCAATGAGTCCCTACTGGACCTAGAGACTGAAGATGAGGGAGAAGTAGGAAACTGGGGGGGAATAGAGGTTACTGTAGAAACTATGGTACAAGTAGAACAGGCTACTGCACTAGAAGCAGTGATGAATTGATACTATGGTACCAATGAGCAGGGTTGGGAACAGAATGGAAGGATTGCCAATGGAGAAATCTCCTCTAGCCTGGCCATGAGGATGACACTCAACCGCTCAATGTCTAGACAGCCAAGGGATGGTAGGACCTCCTCGATGATTGGCTGGAAGAATAGATAGAGAAGGGATGTCCCAATTGGGACAATGGACATAGAGATGATATGAGGTGGCCAGAATGGTTTAACCCATATCTGTAATAATATATTTATCTTGATCTTTCACATCAGAGCAGATTCCAAATCCAAGAATGACTGAAATTAAGAAAGATAAGATAAAGATCATCAAGAAGTTCATATAGACAAAGGACAATTCAATTTATTCAATCTCACAATGCCTACCATCATCTACACCCATGTCTTTCCACTATATCTTTGGATTGGCCATTTACTATGCTATCATGGTCATATTCTTCATTACATCTTTGTCAATAATCCTTATAGTGACAAACTATGGAGAGATTCTTGGCAGATTCTACTATAGAACACCTGTTCTGTCAGAAGAACAGAATAGAGATATTGAACTGGGTGATAGAAGAGGTAGAGTTCCTTGATCATTCATTTCATATGATACTTATCATTTAAAGTATCTGAACATCTCAGTCACATTGGAGAATATCAAGTTGATTGAGTATGTATTGTTTTGAATGACAGGGAGTATATTAACATTAGTAACAAGTGCTAATCATTTGTCTGTCATGCTAATAATCATTAGGATAAGAATCCTAATGATGTCCATCACACTATTAGCAAATTATCCTAATAACACTAGGTTAATGAATACATTAGTATTATTAAGTAATGATACTAATCACTATTCCTAATATACCTCATATGGAATAAGTGACACATGTCAATCATTAATGATTGATATTAACATAACACTTTTGATCCTAGTCAATTCTGATTGATCCTATGATCCTAAAGATTTCTATTGATGATCTGAACAATAGGAAGTATAGCTATTGTCCTGTTGACATATCCATTGTTCTAATACTAGAACAATGGAGTCTACATTAGAAGAACAATAGATAGATAGATTGTCCTACAACAATTCATAGATCAAACTCAGTTATCTCAGACTGAATTCTAGATATATATACAATACTTTTGTACATGAAACAGTAGACAGAATATATATGAGTTCAGATCACTTGTAACAGACTACTTCTATCAATTAGAAGTCACTTCATCTGTTTCTATTCAATCTAGACTCTCACATCTCAAAAGAAGCCTCTGTTAAGTACAGCAAGTCTCAACTGTACATACTCCCTTTGTTGTACTGCACACACCAGTGGAACAAGCTTCTGTTTCATTAATAGCAAAACTGAAGGGTTTGCCATGTACCTAGGCCAACCAGGCCATCCCATAACTGTTCTAAGCATCCCAGATGCAATCTGAACCACCACATTGACAGGACAAGTTGAAAATGCAAACTAGAAAGGTTAGGAGGCAAGATCAACATACTGGGCAATCAAGGCTGAATGCACCTGCACCATTTGATAGAGGACAATGGAGTATGATGGCAATGGTGCTGTGGTGTGTTGTGCCTTCACCTGCACACTCTGATATAACAATAACAGACCCAGAGGACATGACAATGATGGTGACAAAATGCTGTTGATGACAATCGGTCATTGATGGCACCATGACAATGACAACAACGCCTGCAGATGCAGATGGAGGGGCTGCTGTCTGAATGGCAGAGGAGAGAGGGGCATGCAACAATGGTGATGCACAATAATAGTGCATGTGCAACCACACACACCATCACCTGACACTCTACCTATATCCTGGCAGTCTATTCCCACCATATACTTGCAAACACAATGCCATGTGTTGTTGTACCCAATTCATAGCTGATGTGTGTTGAGAATGTCTTATCTTATCTTATCTTAACAGACATTCTATATCAGTCAACTCTTCTATCTTATCTTTCATGTCATTATGATTTCTCATTCATTACTCATCCTTATCATGATGACTAATACATTATTACTCATGTTGACTGATACTGACACTGCTCATGTTTTGCTATTGGCTCAGATAAGAGCCTTTACTACCATTGGCTACTATTGTTCTATCTATTTAGAACTACTATACATATGTACAAACAGACTTGTACTGTATATAAAGAGGAGCTCCCTACATATATACTCCTCTAACAGAATCTCTATCCTCTGTTCTATGCTAGTGCTACTATACTAAGCATTGCTATCTGCAACACTTGGCTACTGCCTACACTGCACCTACCTAGTGAGTAACTCCCACTAGAGTTCATCCTGCAACATTCAGAGTCTATGACTTTGAAAGGTTATGAGCTCTGCTTAGACAAGTAGGAGCCTATCTTTGCTAGCACTCTCAATGCCTCCTGCTGTCTCGCATAGCCAGCTGTGGTGGTTGCTGGATCTGTTATTTTTATACACACTGATCACCTAGATTTATAATAGGTTGTCAGCAGCTGTTATGGTCAAGTTGATGGCCAATTGTCTGGTATTCACTTTTCAGAGTAGCTTCACTCTTTTCTAGAGACAATCCAAGGCTCTAATCATGATAGTATATCTTCAATCTGCTAGTCACCAACATGAGCTTATGCTGACAGTGGCCTCTTCTAGAGTAGTACCACCCTTAGTAAGTGAAACGACACCATCAAACTCTTCCCCTTGAGGAAACCAACCTTGAGACACTCTATCTCCACTGCAAGCAGTGAGACAAGAATCCAACAAACCCTTTGTGCTATCCTCTCCTCATGAGAGAAACCCTGCACCAGTAGAACCTGGTAGACCTCCTTGGTATAAAACTCATACCAGACTAGTGAGACACACTCACATAGTTCCTTCAGGAGTACCTTTTGAAGTACCCTGTCCTCATTGCTTTGGTGCTATCAAGCAAGGAGAGATCCACTACCATGGTGAGACTGATGTTGTCAGATGTGGATCAGATGATCTCACTAATCACCAATTGGCACCTTTGATTTCTACAGAGTCATTAAAAACAAGTCTGGACCTTCCACTCAAGCTCCCATATCACCTCCAAATGAACCAATTGTCACTGCCCTCACTGAACCTCTGTGATATACAGAACACCACCCCAATTGCCTCATCCTCCATGATGCCACTGAACATGGAGACGCAGAACCCCATGAACAACCTAAACCTCAGATCAAACCAGGCCTTACCTTCTCACCTGCCTGAGTATACCCCTCCACAGTACCCATTCCTGGGGCTGTCCAGGATGCAGTTCCCAGTTCTGAGGAGGATGACAAACTTGAGGTCAAGAGAAGAGCCCTCAACCACAGGCTCTTTGCCTGGCTCATTTGTACAGCTCAGCAAGAGCAAGTTAGGTGAATTGGACAAGGAGAACCAGATCCCTTTGTCCCCAGGCCTTCCAGACCTGAGATACATATCCTCTGACCCAACCTTCATCACCAGATCTCCAGTCCATATACCTATTGTAGCTGGTGAGTCCACAGATCGTGGCTCAACTACTCTTGCCATCAGTCCTCCTCATGGACTAGCAACTCCTCCCTTACCCAAACCAATACCAGTACTTCCTGAGTCCTTCAGTCTCAACGATGCATCATCTAGCTCTGATCCAACTGGTAGAACACTTTCAGCTTCTCCACCTCACTGCTCTGGGTGGAGTGCCTTTAGCTACAACCCAAGGGGTTTACACAATACAAATATCCAGTGGAGAGATGCTAACTGAGTTGCATCCATGAGATATGGATTTCCTACTGTGAGTGCACATTACAATAGAGACACTCCCTCCCTTATCCTAGTCTTTCAAGGAGACGAGGAGCTTTACTTCACCTATTACCATGAGCTCCCTCTCCTAGCCCCACTTCAACTCCAGGGACTGGAGAGGAGGGACATTGAGATCTCACCACATCAGCTGGTGACCTGGGAGATTCACCCAGTCTACCTGAACCACCAGCTGCCAATCCCAAGGGAACTCATACCAAGGTCCTCTTGGATGGTCTACCCTTTCTGAATCCAGACCTGTGAGTCTGGAGTGAGCTATCCTGTATGAGCACTCAGCTACTGGGATGAGACCATAGGTCAAGCCTATGAAGGTACTGGATGGGCATTCCCCTCCACATCTTATGAAGACCAAAGATTGTTCATGGTGAAAGATCAAGGATGGGAGTTATTTAGGAGAGATCTCTTTCTATCCAATTGGGCGAATATTTATTTCATGAAATCAAAGAAGCCTAACATTGTCTTCAACAAGGACTTGTGGCTAGATGAAGCTGATGGAGGTTGGTATTATGGACAACCTGCTGTTGAGTATGGATGAAGAGTAGGAATGGACATTAGGACATGGAATAGGCTCTTCAATAGAGAGTGCTAGGATGGACTTAAACAGTCCTGCCCTGAGATTTGGAAGAGAACTAATACAATCAGAAAGCTGATCAAGGATTCTGTAGGAATGACTGCCAAGGATGATGTCTACTCAGCCCTCACTACCTCATACAATAACCAAGGAAGAGCTGTGTTCCTTTCCTGAGCTAACTGACTTGGAAAGAGAAGAGCTGCTGAACAAGGTGAAGCACAACACTGAATTCACAGATGTACTTAGAATATACAGTAGCATTCCTGTTCATTCCTCTTGGTCACTGGACTCTTCACATACTTTTCATTATTCAAAACAGTATGAAAAACCCTTTATTAATTTTGTAGGATTAAATAGATGGAATGACACACCTGCAATCCCTTTTGAAACTTGTGGAGACAAGAACTTGACATTTGTCAAGGAGAAAAAGATAATTATGATACAGAATCAGTATTTTTTTTTAACAGCTTAAGTTTACTGTTTTAGAAAAACATTCTGCAGACCCTTTTACATATTCTTCTTCAGAAAAGTCCAGTGTGCTAACCAAACAGGACAGAAAGGGGCTATGGGAATCACTGAAACCGAAAGGTTTCAACAAAAAAGAATGTTGTGCCTTCCTTTATTCAAAGAGAAAAAGAGATCAGGGTTCTCTCTTACTACATCAGATACCACTCCTGGATGTTATGCTTGGTTTGGGTAGGGCAAAGTGTAGCCTCAGAGGAACTTGTAGAGACTAAAGCTAATGAGCCTGGCGATGGATGGTCAGCAGGGTTCGAGGGACTGGGCGGTGGTAAGGCGCCTCAGAGTCACTAGGCAACAATTAGGTGACTAGGACTATCAATGACCAGACTATGGTAATAGACTGGTCCGAAGGGAACCAGGAGACAATCAGTCTACTGGGCTAAGGTGACTGAAAGGCTAATGGCCAATCAGATCAGAGTACTTGTTCACAAGACAGTGAACTGGGTACTCAGAGACTAGAGATTTGAAGGACAAGCTCCCGTTCAGAGCATGGGTGGAGGCTCAAAGAGATGAGAGACAAGGGGGAAGGAAGATCAAGTGGATTGCTAGTCTAGAGGTACTGGAAGTACTCAGAGGAGAACTAGCTTAAGGGAAAGAAAGAGAGGAGATGAAGGAAGGCTTATATACCTAAGGTATAGAAGCTGACAGAATATGAAAGAACTAAAAGTATACAGGATGAGTCAGTGAGATGACTAAATGAAATGCGATGGAATTGTATGGAATGTCCAAGAAGGTGATGGAAAGTACTATGATTAGGAATGATGATGAGTCATCAGGCCGATGACTAAGAGGAAGTGAGTAATTGTAGAGAAAAGAAATAACATCCAGAATACGTATAACTAAACAAAAGAAGGAAATCGTAACACTGGACACTGATGACAAGACTGGATTCTTGACACTACTAGAGATAGAAGAGAAATGCAATATGTCCCAAACATCTTCCTTTAACCTTTATGATTCTATCTATGATGATCTGTTTGCTGAATATGGTTTCACAGATCTCATCCATTTATTATAATGGCTGCTCTTGCTGTTCCCATTGAGTTCAAACTTGACAACACAATCATCACTTGTGTTCCTATTCTCAAAGGTCCATCAAATTACCCTATATGGAGCATGTGTCTTCAGTCTGTTCTCCAATCCCTCTCCATTTGGAGTTGGATTGATGGTACCATTACTTGGGTCAGTACCATTGCCAGCAACCAAGCTAAATGGGAAGTCATTGACAAAAGGGTTTATGGCATCATTGCCAACACCCTCAGTGATACTTTTATTCATCATGTTGTGTATGATTACACAGATCCTGCTGTTAAAGCCTCCACTGTTAAAGTATTATGGGAGAAGATGAGAAGTTTGTTCTCATCTACAGGCTTGGCTGGACAGTTTCATCTGCTCTATCAAGCCAACTGGGTTCATATCAGCCTGAGAATGGCAAGTGAGGACATTAATTGCCTCACTTCTTTGTTTAACCAGATCCTTGGAGTGGGTCTGGTACTTCCTAAATCATTCAAAGCTATATTTATTCTTGAGTGCCTACTATCAGAAATGTATAATTTCTGTTCAACAGTGGCTTTAACTACTGATCAGGCCAATTTCATGGTTGATACCATCACAACCAAGATCTTGGCAGAAGTCTCAATGATGTTATTTTGGCATAAGCTCAAATCCCACATTTCAATTGTGGAGACAAACATAGCTTCTACATTGCAGAACCCAAACAATCAGGTGAGTTCTGTAAATCAAACCAATGTTATTTGGAAGAGCCCTCCTTCCTTTAACAAATGGTGCCCCTTTAAGACTTCTGGTTCTCATCAACAGAACCAACCCTTTAGGAACATCAGACCAAGAGATCATGGAAAGTTCTAAAGGAGATCCACCTCTTTCCAAGGAAAGAAAGAAGGAAGCCATGCTGGGTTCAAGATGAGGAAGTAAAACAAAGGAAAGGGTAAGGCACTGCAAGGAGCCACCCATATGGTAGAAGGAGAACAAGGTTTCATTCATCAAGTCATAGCTGATGAGGATATTAATGAACTTAACAAAGCACAAGAGATGGACTGGACAGAGAATATCCCCAAATGGCTGATAGTGGCTGAGATGATGGGAATCTCTGATGTCCAAAGACAAAACTTTGATTCTTGGGAAGAAGAAAATGAAGATGAACAAGGTACAAATGATCCAGACCTTCCTTTCCACACCACTCTTCTTTCTGACTCCAAGACAAAAGAGAGAGCAGGAACTTCTTGAATACCAATCATGATTGATCAAGACCAACTGACCACAAGTGATCGAGAAATAACACTGAAGTCTAACACTTCAAGATCTGAGAGAAAGAAAGGAAGAGGTAAAAAGGTGGTCCTTTCTATTAGAGGACTTATTTCTCAGATGAATCATTTCTTAAATCACAATAGTATATTTAAACCTTCTCTTATGCCTTACACTTCCACAGAAGCCCTTAGAGCTTCTGCTTTTGCACATTCTTCTTATAATGCACCCTATACTAAGAAACAAGACAACACCTTGTCTTTGCCTTTGAAACAGAGAGGCTCATATGAAGGAATAATTCCTTCAAGAGAAAGGAATCATTGCATACCTGTCTATGATAGACAGAGACTAGATTATTTAGATCCAGAAAGAGAGATGTACTACAATGAGGAGTCTAACAAACACCTTTGCTATTACCTGGTGGATTCTTCCCTGAAGACTGAGAAAAGAACAGTATGGAACAAATCCCATTGGATGATTGATAGCAGATCCACGAATCATATATCCCCATTTGTTGATGATTTCATTCATTTGGGAGAACAAATATGCAATACTAAAGTTGCAACAGGAGAATCATTTCCAATATACAGACTGGGAACTGTACTTGTCACACAAACAGATGGTGTTATTTTACCCTCAATTGTAACATTAAAAGATGTTTGGTTTACATCACATTCTACCAGCTGCTTACTATCCATACTAGCATTAACAAACCACAGCTTTCACTGTGAGATTTCTAATACAGGATCCAGTATTTGGAACAAGAGAGAATGTGAAGTGATTTGGGCAACTGTCTCATCACCCACTAACAATCTTCACTGGTTTCAGTCATCTCAGATTACTCCAATGATAAGCTCTGTAGCTTCTTTTTCAGATATTCAATCTCAGCAATTGTGGCATGAACATTTAGGTCACACTTCTTGGAACGCCTTGAGTCATGTATACTCTAATCTAACTGGCATTCCTTGTCTAAACCCTTCTCCCAACACATCTCCTTATAAGAGATGTTCTGTTGGGAAGATGCCAGATAGATCCTTTCTGGGTTCTATGAAGTGGGCTTCTTGCCCACTCAAACTGGGTCATACTGATTTAGTTGGTCTTATGCTGACTGAACTAAGATCACATGCAAAATATATTCTCACATTTATTGATGACCACATGGGTTACACCTTAGTGTCCTTGTGGATCAAGTTGGATTCTTTTCAGCATTTTTCTAATATGGTTTCATGGTTCAAAACCTTCACAGGGAACAAATTAGTCTCTGTCTGTTTGGACCAAGGGGGGGAATTCACAAGTTGAGAGTTTCAATCATTCCTCACTTCCAAAGGAATAACTCACCAGACTTCTGTCCCTCATACTCCTCAGCAGAATGGAAGAGCTGAGAGATTCAATTGAACCATTCTAGAGAAAGCAGAGGCTATGTACTATTATGCCTGCTTGTCCAAATCATTCTGGCAAGACGCTGTGGAAACAGCTGTCCACATCTATAACAGGCAACCCATGTGTCATCATGATTGGAAAACCCCTATTGAAATATTTGAGGAAGATGGAAAGAAACCAGATGCTTTGTACTTCTGTGTCTTCAGTTGTAAAGCCTACATTTTTATTCCTCCTAAACAATGGTCTGATAAATTATCACCCAAGTCTGAGGAAATGATGTTTATAGAATATGAACCTAATATGAAAAGATGGACTTTTTGGTCAAATTCCAAACACCAAGTTGTTGTATCAACTAATGCCACTTTCAATGAAGAAAGATTTCCATAATGTTTCAAAGGTTAAGATGATGGACCTATCCATTTTTAAAATCATAGACTCCAAAGGTCACAGGGTGAACTCTAGTGGGAGTTACTCACTAGGTAGGCATAGCATAGGTGGTAGTCAAGTGTTACAGATGGTAGAACTTAGTGTGGTAACACTAGTGTAGAACAGAGGATAGAGATTCTGTTAGAGGAGTGTATATGTGGGGAGCTCCTCCTTATATACAGTACAGGTTTGTTTGTACATGTGTATAGTAGTTCTAAATAGATAGAACAATAGTGGCCAATGGCAGTAAAGGCTCTTATCTGAGCCAATAGTGTTAAGAACACTTATCATACTAAAAGTACTAGTCAATAGCAAAACATGAGTGGTGTCAGTATCAGTCAGCATGAGTAATAACGTATTAGTCATCACGATAAGGATGAGTAATGAATGAGAAATTATGATGACATGAATGATAAGATAGAAGAGCTGACCAATATAGAATGTCTGATAAGATTAGATAAGATAAGACATTCTCAGCACTTCTCCTCACTGTTCATGTTGGGCACAGTGTAGGGAAAGGTTCTGTAACCCTTCTAGAAATTTTATCTTTCCTAGGTTCTTTGTAAAGATATCTGCAAATTGTCAATTAGTGGGAACATAAAAGAGTTCCACGTCACCAAATTCAACAGCTTCCCTGATATAGTATTGAGGAATATGAATGTGCTTTGTTCTTCCTTCTTGAACTGGGTTGGATGCAATAAATATCACTCTTTGATTGTCTATGCACAATGGTATGTGGCATAATTGAATTCACAGTTCTCCAAAGAGATTTGAAATCCATTGTATTTGTTTAGTGCATTCTGTCATTCTTCAGTACTTGGCTTCTGTAGAAGAAAGCTGGACTCTTCTTTGTCTTCTTGATAGCCAAAAGATGATTCTGTTAGCCAAAACATGGAATATCCAGTTGTAGATTGTAATGTATCAACATCACCTACCCAATCAGTATCAGAATAGACAATAAGACCAGAATTATCTCCTTGGCCATCATATTTGATTCCAAGGGTTTGAGTATGGGCTAGATAACAAATTATCTGCATAACTTTCTATAAATACTCTTCAGTGGGATTAGAAGAGAATTGTGACATTTTTATCATAGGATAAGCCAAGTCTGGTCTAGTTCCAAGTATGATATAAAGCAAGGATCCGATTACTGATTGATATCAGCTTTAAAGAGAAGGATTGATATCTTTATCTTTTGCTCTCAGAGTATATCCAATAGGTAGAGGAACAAAAGTTTCCTTACAGTTCTCTAGACCAAAATGCTTGACTACTTTCAAAGCATATGAGGTTTGATCTAGGGTTAACGTTCACTTTTTGTGATCTCTTGTGATTTTCATATCAAGGTATTTTTTGGCTTCTCCAAGATCATGGGATTCCCATCTTTTCATGAACTTCTTCTTGTGGGTGAGGATCTGTGAATGGTTACTGCCCATGAAAAGAGCATCATCAATGTAAATGATAATGATGATAATATCCTTGCCAATGAATTTGAAATAAATACCTGAGTCTGAAATGCAACATCTGAACCTGAGTTCAACAAGAGATTTGTTGAGCTGCTTGTTTCATTGAAGTGCAGCTTGCTTTAAACTGTAAATGGCTTTCTTCAACTAACAGACCTTTAACTCCTGACCCTTTATCACAAATCCTTCAGATTGCATCATATAAATTTCATCATCTAGCACTTCTATCTCCCAATCATTGAGAGCTGCCAGAGCAAAAAGGAGGCAAACAGTTTCAAACTGTGTCACTGGTGAGAAGGTTTCTTCATAGTCTATTCCAAAAATTTGAGTAAATCCTTTTGCTACAAATCACAAATACCCATCTACCTTTTACAGGTTTGCAACCTTTGGTAAATCAACCAATTCCCAAACTTGTCTCTCCTTGAAGGAGAAAATCTCATTCTTCATTGCATTGTTCCATTCCTTTAGTTTGTCTTGAGGTAATTTGTTATATCTCAGTATTGTTTTGGAACAACACAATCAGATGATTGAACAGCATATGACAAATGAGATCTGAACCAAATGTTACTGTATAGATTCTTCATGTCATCTTCTTCTTCTGGAACATCTTAGACTTCCATTCTAGGAGTTTGCTCCTCCTAATCTTCTTGAATTGGATCAAGTCCTTGTCTGTTATCAGATTCAATTTCCACTGAAGGTCTATCCCCATATGTATTATCGGGAATGAATCTAGGTCTAGGAACTCTCTGTGATCTTCATTCCTGTCTTTGCTCTAATGGTTTATGAACATTCATTCACCCTTCTCTCATTGGTTGGTAGTGATGAGGTCTTGCTCGAAACTCTACCAATGATTCATTTTCCCTTTGTCTGGGAGCATACCAATTCCTTTGTATGGAATCTGGAATTCTCCACACCAGTGATAGTGGTGTGGGTGAAGTAGGAGGAGAATCTGAGACAAGGTATTGTTTGTGTTGATGTCTATCATCTATTGATGATCTAAGACCTGATTCAGGTCCTCAGCATTTAATCCCTGGTCTAGTGGGAGTTAGATGGTGTTCTGAGGGAGGTTGTTCTGGAGAAGAGAACTCTCATTCTAAATTTTCTCCAAAATTCTTCTGTTTGAGTGATTCTTTTTGAGAAGGATGAGAACTTCTTCTAGAAGGTGGATGATATGGTTGGTTTGGATCATCTCCATCATCACCTGTGTTATCAAACCAATGGTATCCTTGATCATAATCAGGATTAGGAGGTGGTGGAGGCAGTGCTTCATCAGGTCTATTAGGAATCTGGAAGTACTTGTATCAATCTGGTGATCTCACTCTAGGTAGTTCATTATCTGATTCTTGATCAGATTGGTCATCGTCCATCATTGAAATAGGGATAGGTCCATTATCATGACCTTTGGAACATCATGGGAATTTTTTTTCATCAAAAGTGACATTAGTTGACACAACAACTTGGTGTTTGTTGTTTGACCAGAAACACCACCCTTTTGTATTGGGTTCATATCCTATAAATAACATTTCCTTGGACTTGGGTGATAATTTATCAGGCTATTGTTCAGGAGGAATAAAGGCATAGGCTTTACAGCCAAAGACATGAAAGTATGAAGTATCTAGTTTCTTTCCATCTCCCTTGAATATTTCAATAGGGGTTTTCCAATCATGATGATGCATGGGTTGCCTGTTATAGATGTGGACTGTAGTTTCCACAGCATCTTGCCAGAATGATTTGGACAAGCAGGCATGATAGCATATAGCCTCTGCTTTCTCTAAAATGGTTCAATTGAATCTCTCAGCTCTTCCATTCTGCTGAGGAGTATGAGGGACAGAAGTCTGATGAGTTATTCCTTTGGAAGTGAGGAATGATTGAAACTCTCAACTTGTGAATTCCCCTCCTTGGTCCAAACAGACAGAGACTAATTTGTTCCTTGTGAAGGTTTTGGACCATGAAACCATATTAGAAAAATGCTGAAAAGTATCCAACTTAACCTGCAATAAGGACATTAAGGTGTAACCCATATGGTCATCAATAAATGTGAGAATATATTTTATATGTGATCTCAGTTCAATTGGCATAGGACCAACTAAATCAGTATGACCCAGTTCAAGTGGGCAAGAAGCCCACTTCATAGAACCCAGAAAGGATCTATCTGGCATCTTCCCAACAGAACATCCCTTACAAGGAGATGTGTTGGGAGAAAGGTTTAGACAAGGCATACCAGTTAGATTAGAGTGTGCATGGCGCAAGGCATTCCAAGAAGTGTGACCTAAACATTCATGCCACAATTGCTGAGATTGAATGTCTGAAAGAGAAGCTACAGAGTGTATCACCTGAGACGACTGAAACCAGTGAAGGTTGTTAGTGGATGAGACAGTTGCTCAAATCACTTTATGTCTTCTCTTGTTCCAAATACTGGATCCTGTATTAGAAATCTCACAGCAAAAGCCATGGTTTGTTCATGCTGTTACAGATAGTAAGCAGCTGATAGAATATGATGCATACCAAACATCTTTTAATGTCACTATAGAGGGCAAGATTGTTCTGTCTGTTTGTGTGACAAGTATGGTTCCTGGACTGTACATTAGAAATGATTCTCCTGTTGCAACTTTAGCATTGCATATTTGTCCTCTCAAATAAATAAAGTCATCGACAAATGAGGATATATGATTTGTGGATCTGCTATCAATCATCCAATGTGATTTTTGCCATGCTGTTCTTTCCTCAGTCTCTGGGGAAGAATCTCCCAGGTAATAGCAAGGGTGTTTGTTAGACTCCTCATCATAGTACATCTTTTGATCTGAATCTAAATAATCTAGTCTCTGTCTATTATAGACAGGAATGCAAGGTCTCCTTTCTTCAGAAGGAATTACTCCTTCATGTGGTCTTCTCTGTTCTGAGGATGAAGACAAGCAGTTGTCTTGTCCTTTGGTACAGGTTGCACCAAAAATAGTGTGTGCAAAAGCAGAAGCTTTGAAAGCTTCTGTAGAAGTGTAAAATATAGGAGAAGGTTTAAATATACTATTGTGATTTGAAAAATGACTTGTCTGTGAAATAAATCCCCCAAGAGAAAGGACTACCTCTTTGCCCTTTCCTTTCTTTTTCCTCTTGGATCTCGAAGTTGTAAGCTTTGGCATTTGTTCTCAATCACTTTTGATCAGTTGGTCTTAACCAATAATAATTGGTACCTAGTGTTTAAAAGTCTGGTTAGGTTCAGTATTTTGACCTGAAACTTCATAACCGTGACCTAACTGGTTATGGGAACTTCCAAATGAGGTCATAACCAAACCTTAACTGTCCAAAACTGGTTATTCCTGTGGGAATCCTGCTTTGTTATGATGGTATGGAATGTTCTATAGATTAATAGCTATCTACTGACCCCCTAATCAAAAGATTCGATCCAGAAATGACTTAGATATGATTAACTTAAAATGACATGTAAGTTCATGAGACCTAAAAATGTACCAAGAGTAAATGTAGGGCTATAAAATCAGACAAAATACTAGAAAATCCCAGAAAAATAGGGGAGATAGGAGAGGTGGCTATGCACTTCCTGTAACCAGTTACTGACCAGTTATGACTGGTTTTTTGCTGTTACAGATTTTTCCAGATCAGCCATAACCATAACCTTAACTGACCATAACTGAGGTTCAGTTAGGTTACAGTTATGGAAAGGTTATGTGATTGGACTTTCAAACACTATCAGTATCTGAGAAGGTTCTGCTCTATCTTTCCTCTTGGAGTTAGAATGAAGAGTGGTGAGGAAAGGAAGGTTTAACATTATTTGTACCTTGTTCATCATTGTTTCCTTCTTCCCAAGTATTAAAGTCCTCTCCTTGGACCTCAGAGATTCCTGTCATTTCAGCTGCAACTGGCCATTCAGGAATGTTCTTCTTCCAGTCTATCTCTTGCACTTCATTAAGTTCATCAGTATATTCATTAGCAATGACATTATGAATGAACTCTTGTTCTCCTTCCACCATGTGGGCAGCTTCTTGTTGTGCCTTACCCTTTCCTTTGTTCTGCTTCCTCATTTTGAACCCAGTGTAGCTTGCTTGCTTCTTCTTTTGAAAGGAGGTGGGTCTCCTTTGGAATTTTCCATGACCTGCTGGTCCAGAATTTCCAAAGGGTTGATTCTGATGATATGAACCTGAAGCCTTCAAAAGGTGCCACTTGTTAGAGGAAGGAGGTCCTTTCCTAATAATATTGGTTCAGTTTGCAGAACTTACCTGATTAATTGAGTTCTGCGACATAGAAGCTACATATGTCTCCATATTTGAAATGCAGGATTTGAGCTTGTGTCTCAATGACATCATCAAGACTTCTTCCAGGATCTTGGTTATAATGGTATTGACTGTGAAGTTGGCCTGATCAATGGTTAAACCCACTGTTGAACAGAAATTGTACATTTCTGATGATAAATGCTCAAGGATAAACATAGCTTTAAATGATTCTGAAAGCACCAGACCAGCTCCTAGGATCTGGTTGAACAAAGAAGTGAGGTGATTAATGTCCTCACTTGCCATTCTTGGACTGATATGAACCTGGATGACTTGATGGAGCAGATGAAACTGTCTAGCCAAGCCTGTAGATGAGAATAGACTTCTTATCTTTTCCCACAATGCTTTAGCAGTGGAAGCTTTAATGGCTTGGTCTGTATAATCATACTCTACATAATGAATAAAAATGTCACTGAGGGTATTGGCAATGATGCTGCAAACTCTTTTATCAATGACTTCCCATTTTCCTTGGTCACTGGCAATAATGCTAACTCAGGTAATAGTGCCATCAATCCAACTCTAAACAGAGAGAGATTGGAGAACAGACTGAAGACACACACTCCATATAGGATAATTTGATAGATCTTTGAGAATGGGAATACATGTGATGATGGTGTTATCAAGTTTGAAATCCATGGGCATAGCAAGAGCAGCCATTATAGAAATTGGATAATGTCTGTGAAACTATATTCAGTAAACAGATCAATATATATATAATCATAAAGATTAAAGAGAGATGTTTGGGACATATCATTTTTCTCTTCTATCTCTGGTGGAGTCAAGAATCCAGTCTTGTCATCAGTTTCCAGAAGTGGTATCTGATATGGTAAGAGAGAACCCTGATCTCTTTTTCTCTTCCAATAAAGGAAGGCATGGTGTTCCTTTTTGTTGAAACCCTTTGATTTCAGTGCTTCCCATTCTTCCCATCTTTCCTGTTTGGTTAGCACACTGGACTCCTCTTTTAAAAGTGAAGAATGATATGTAAATAGATCAGAAGAATGTTTTTCTAAAACAGTGAAATTAAGTTGTTCAAAGAAATGTTGGTTACATATCATAATAACTCTTTTGTCTTTTAAGAATGCTAAGTTCTTGTCTCCTAATGTTTTGAAAGGGATAGCAGGAGATTCATTTCAAGTATTAAGTCCTACAAAAGTAATAAAATGCTTTTCATAATTGTAGGAATAATTATGCTTGTGTGAAGAGTCCAATGGCCAAGAAAGTGGAACAGGAACACTATCATATATTCTAAGTACATCTGTGAGTTCAGTGTTGTGCTTTGCCTTGCTCAGCAGCTCTTCTCTTTCCAAGTCAGTTAGCTTGGGAAAGGAACTCAGCTCTTCCTCAGTTATTGGAAGAGGTGATGAGGGCTGAGTAGACATCATCCTCAGCAGTTGTCCCTACAGAGTCCTTGATCAGTTTTCTGATTGTATTAGCTTTCTTTCAAATCTTGGGGTAGGACTGTTTAAGTCCATCCTAGCACTCTCTGTCAAAAAGTCTATTCTATGTATTTATATCCATTCTCACTCTTTATCCATACTTCACAGTGGGTTCTCTGTGGTACTAACCTCTATTGGCTTCATCTAGCCACAAGTCTTTGTTAAAGATGACATTGGGCTTCTTTGATTTCATGAAATAAATATTTGCCTAATTGGGCAGAAAGAGATCTTGTCAGAATAACACCCATCCCTTGATCTTTCACCACAAATGATTGTTGGTCTTTATAAGATATGAAGGGAAGCACCCACCTAGCACCCTCATAGGCTTGACCTATGGTCTCATCCCAGTAGCTAAGTGTACATATGGGACAGCTCACTCCAGATTCACAAGTCTAGATTTGGAAAGGGTAGACTAGAGAGGATCTCAGTATGAGTTCCCTTGGGATTGGCAGCTGGTGGTTCAGGTACACTAGGTGGATCTCCCAGATCATCAGCCAGCATGATGAGATCTCAACATCTCTCATCTCTGGTCCCTGGAGTTGAAGTAGGGCTAGGAGAGAGAGCTCATGGTAGTAGGCAAAGTAAAGCTCCTCATCTTCTTAAAAAGCTAGGATAAAAGAAGAGAGTATCTCTATCATAATGTGTGCTCATTGTAGGCAGTCCATATCCCATGGCAGCAACTCAGTTAGCATTTCTCCACTAGGTATTTGAATGGTGTATACCCCTTGGGTTGCAGCTAAAGGTGCTCCACCCAGAGTGTTGGAATTGTTAGTGTTTATCTTATCTTATCTTATCTGACATTCCATATCAGTCATGATCAATGATTTTATCTTGATCATATGTATGGTTATCATGCTTACTATTCAGATATTCTATTATCCATGATGACTGTCATAGTATGACTAATGGATCACCAATCCATGTCATATGACTTAATATGCTGACTGATACTCCACTGCTCATGTTATACCATTGGTTGACACTTATAGCATGCTTCTTATCGTCTTTATTGCTATTGCTGAGATGAGAACAGTATATACTATTGGCTACTATTGTTCCATCTTTATGGAATTACTATATACAAGTACAAACAGCATGTACTGTATATAAGGAGGAGCTCCTCATAGTTGTTCCTCTAACCCAGAATACTACCGCCCTTTCTTCTGTGTTCATATCTAGTACTACAGGGTTTATTTCTTATACTAAGATCATCCTAGACTACTGAGGTCACTCTCCTCTATCATCTATAGGGTCACTCCCTCCAATAGTTACTACTGCACCTTGGCTATCTGTTATCTATATGACCACCATGACTATTCTCTGGTGAGTATTCCCATCAGAGATCTGTGACTATCTCCTCTGTGTATAAGCGTACCATGAGCTCACACTCTACTTTGATGCTACCAATTGGAGTCATACTTCAATACAGAGCAGTGAAGCACAGGAGCTGAAGGTACTCTGCCAAATGGATTGGAGCTGGATGATACATCACTAAGACTGGGGGACCTAGGAAATACTGGTGTTGATTCAGGTATGGAAGGAGTTGATGGTCCATGAGGAGGACTAGAGGCTAGGGTGGTTGAGCTATGATCTGTGGACTTAGTAGGCATGACAGATTGATTGATTGGAGATCTGGGGATGAAGGTGCTGTCAGAGGGTATCTCAGGTCTGGAAGGCCTGGGGACGAAGAGATCTTGTTCTTCTTGTCCAATTCTCCTAGCTTGCTTTTGTTGAGTGGTGCAGATGAGCCAGGCAAAGAGCCTGTGGTTAAGGGCTCTTCTCTCAACCTCAAGTTTGTCATCCTCCTTGGAACTGGGAGCTGCATCCTGGACAGGCCCAGGAATGGGTACTGCAGAGGGGCATACTCAGACAGGCAAGAAGATAAGACCTGGTTCAATTCAAGGTCTGTGTTGTTCATGGGGTTCTACACCTCCATATTCAATGGCATCATGGAGGATGAGGTGATCAAGATGGCGTTCTGTATATCTAGGAGGTTGGGTAAGAGCAGCAACAATCAGTTCATTTGGAGGTAGAATAGAAGATCAAGTGGAAGGTCCAGACTTGTTTCTAATAACTCTATAGAAATCAAAGAGCATCAATTGATGATCAGTGAGATCATTTGATCCACATCTGACGACATCAGTCTCACTGTGATGGTGGATCTTTCCTTGCTCAATGGCACTGAAGCAACAAGGACAAGATACTTCAAAGGGTACTCCTGAAGGAACTATGTGAGTGAGTTTCACTAGTCTGGCATGAGTTTCATACTGAGGAGGTCTACCAGGTTCTACTGGCACAGGGTCTCTCTCATGAGGAGAGGATGGCACAAAGGGTTTGTCAGATTCTTGTCTCACCACTTGCAGTAGAGATAGAGCATCTCAAGGTTGGACACCTTGGAGGAAGAGTTTGATAGTGTCATTTCACTTACTGAGGGTGGTACTACTCTAGAAGAGGCCATCATCAGCATTAGCTCATATTAGTGAGTAGTAGATTGAAGATGTGCTATCACTATTAGAGCCTCAGATTGTCTCTGGAAAAGAACAAAACCACTCTGAAAAGTGAATAACAGACAGTTGGCCATCAACTCAACCATATCAGCCACCAACAATCCATCATAAATTTGGGTGATCAGTATGTACAAGAACAACAGATCCAGCAACCACCACAGCTGACCATACAAGATGGTAGGAGGCATCAAGAGTGCTAGCAATAAGATGGGCTCCTACTTGTCTCAGCAGAGCTCATAACCTTTTGAATTCGTAGACTCTGAAGGTTGCAGGGTGAACTCTAGTGGGAATTACTCACTAGATAGGTACAGCATAGGCAGTAGCGAAGTGTTGCAGATGATAGAGCTTAGTGTGGTAACACTAGTGTAGAACAGAGGATGGAAATTCTGTTAAAAAAGTGTACATGTAGAGAGCTCCTCCTTATATACAGTACAGGTTTGTTTGTATGTGTGCATAGTAGTTCTAAATAGATAGAACAATAGTGACCAATGACAGTAAAAGCTCTTATCTGAGCCAATAGCAAAACATGAACAGTGTCAGTATCAGTCAGGATGAGTAATAATGTATCAGTCATCATGATAAGGATGAGTAATGAATGAGAAATCATGATGACATGAATGATAAGATAGAAGAGCTGACCAATATAGAATATTTAATTATGATATGATATTCTCAACATCCCTGTTCCAATGATAGACGATGATTAATCTGATCAAGAATCAGATAATGAACTGCCTAGAGTGAGATCACCAGATCAATATAAGTACTTCCGAGTTTCTAGTGGACTCAATGAAGCACAGCCTCCACCACCACCTAATCCTGATTATGATCAAGGATATCATTGGTTTGATAATGGAGATGATGACAGAGATGATCCAGATCAACCTGATAATCCACCTTCTAGAAGAAGTTCTCATTCTTCTCAAAGAGAATCACTCAAACAGGAGAACTTTGGAGAAGATCTAGAACAAGAGTTCTCTTCTCCAGAACAACCTCCCTTGGAACACCACTTAACTCCCACTAGACCAGAGATTAAACACTGAGGATCTGAACCAGGTTATAGATCATCCACTGATGATAGACACCAGCATAAACAATACCTTGCATCAGATTCTCCTCCTACTCCACCCACACCACCATCACCAGAGTGGAGAATCCCAGATTCTATACAAAGGAACTGGTATGCTCTCAGACAAAGGGAAGATGAGTCATTGGTAGAGTTTTGAACTAGACCTCATCACTTCCATCCAATGAGAGAAGAATGAACAAATGTTCAAGAACCACTGGAGCAAAGACAGGAATGAAGATCACAGAGAGTTCCTAGACCTAGATTCATTCCTGATAACACATACAGGGATAGACCTCCAGTGGAGATTGAATCTGATATCAGACAAGGACTTGATCCAATTCAAGAAGATCAGGAGGAGCAAACTTCTAGAGCAGAAGTTCAAAACATTTCAGAAGATGATGATGACATGGAGAACCTATACAGTAATGTTTGGTTCAGATCTTATCTTTCATATGCCATTAAATCATCTGATCATATTGCTCCAAAACAATACTGAGATGTAGCTAAACTACCTCAAGATAAACAAAAAGAATGGAACAATGCAATGAAAAATGGGATTTCCTCCCTGAAGGAGAGACAAGTTTGGGAATTGGTTGATTTACTAAAAGGACGCAAACCCATGAAAGGTAGATGGGTATTTGTGATTTGTCCAGGAAACCACATAAAACGAGATTTGTAGCAAAAGGATTTACTCAAATTTTTGGAATAGACTATGAAGAAACCTTCTTACCAGTAGCACAGTTTGAAACTGTTCACCTCCTTTTTGCTCTGGCTGCTCTCAATGATTGGGAGATGGAAATGCTAGATGTCAAAACAGCTTTTCTCTTCAGAGATCTTGACAAAAAAATCTATATGATGCAATCCAAAGGATTCATGGTAAAGGGTCAGGAGGTAAAAGTCTGTTGGTTGAAGAAAGCCATTTATGGTTTGAAGCAAGCTGCACTTCAATGGAACAAGCAGCTTAACAAATCTCTTGTTGAACTTAGATTTAAATGTTGTATTTCAGACTCAGGTATTTATTTCAAGTTCATTGGCAAGGATATCATCATTATCATCATTTATGTTGATGATGCACTTTTCATGGGCAGTAATTGATCAGGTCCTCACTCACGAAAAGAAGTTCATGAAAAGATGGGAATCCTGTGATCTTGGAGAAGCTAAAGAGTATCTTGGTATGAGAATCACAAGAGATTGCAAGAAGCAAACTTTGATCCTACATTTGACTCATACTCTGAGCTATATTGTCTGTATCTATGATGGAGGTTATAGAGGATGAGTGGTGACAACAGGGCAAAAGAAAGCAGTGATAGAAAACAAATGATTCAGACTGTACAGACAGCCATTTCATAACCTCCCATTTTAATACCACTTGATGAACACTCACTGCCAGCCCAAGTGTATGGCTGAAAATTTGAGATGAAGGATTGTACAGTTGAAATTACCTGTATGTGAAACAACCCTAAAGCCCAGTAAGGACTTGTCACTAGGTTGCACTAGAAGGCATTGACTTAGGAAGGATCTAACTCTAGGGGAACTACCCAGGAGAACCACACTGGAGATGCCAGTTGGCCTCTGGGGGTTTATATACTACTGTCTATGTATGTACATGTTTGTATCAGATCTACCAATATGTATCATATAAGTCCAACCCTGTACTCTAGGAGGCTGTGGCATACTAAGCCCTTGCCTCATGTATCAGGTGTGTCTTTAATGTCTGCTATCAGGTTGTGCAAATGGGTGCAGGCCTGTGGTTAAAAGATCCATGCTTCTATCATATGGAAGAGAAGAAGCAGAAATGAAAAGTGCTAGGCAACAACACAAGACAACTCAAGGTGAACTGCTGGTCTGACAAACAAGTAGAATATCTTAAAACTAGGGGGCTAGATACATGGAGGGGCGACTTATATACTATGCAGAAGTTGGAATCTTACTAAGGACTATAATGCATGATGATGAATGGAGGACAAAGTTCTGACATTACCCTTCTTTTAATGGTTGACGTCCACAGCAACAAGTGACAGGAGCTTGAACAGTGATGATGGAAGATAATTGAGTTTGGAGCAGAAGGAGAGAAATTCCTGTGTTTCAAAGAGAGGAGAGGGTGTTGATAGGGGTTCATTTTTGTAGATTAGGCAAGTACATGGCAAGTCAGTGAAGAACTGCAGTGGTCACAATCACATGATGGGTTGTGGACATGGAGTGGTGGGATGAAGATGATGAAATTGAGCAATCATGTCACGTGCATTAGTGAGTTTTGAATCACGTTTCTATTCACATTCTTCACAAGGAAAGCCTCACCAGTGGACAAGGTATTCAATGTGACTTCTGTATTCTTGAGAGTCAATGATAACCTCAATTTCTTGTTCTTCAGTCTGGTTGACTAGAACAGGTGGTGGTGGTGGCAGAATCTTTTAAGAATTGAACATGCCAGGGGTGTATGGCCAAAGTAGACATTCATTGAAAACCAGGTGAATACCTTTCTACAACTTGTCCAGCCTCAGTTTATAGGCACTGGTTCCAATTTTTGCAATGACTTTGAATAGGCTGTAACATTTGTCATCTAGCTTATGAAGCAGTTGGTCAGTATGGATGTTGGTAGTTTCTAAGAGGACTAAGTCTCTGGGTCAATACTCCTTGCATTTCTGAACATGGTGATCATGGAATCACTTCATGTCTGCCATAGCGTGTTCCAAGGCAACTTGTACTTCATCCTGTGTTTGTTTTATGTGATCAATGAAGTCCTGTGTGGATTCATTTCAGACTTCACATTATTGTTCAATACCGATGAGGGGCTGTTGACCATAGTTAAGAAGGAAGGGGGAGTAGCCAGTAGCCAAAGATGTTTGTTGGTTGTGAGCAAATTCTGCTAGGAGGAGCTATTCAGCCCAGTCTGTTTGTCTGTGATTTGTATAGAGGTGCATGTATTGCTTGATCTCAGCATTCATGCATTCTGTCTGTCCATCTGTTTGGGAGTAGTATGCAGTGGATAGATTTGCCTCAATTTTGAGGAGGGTATACAAATCCTTCATGAATAAGGAAATGAACTGCAGTCTGCAATCTGAGATTACCTTCTTTGGAGTACCATGAAGTTGAAAGATATGATCTTGGTAGATTTTAGCAATGCTGAGGGCAGTGATGGTGTTGAAAATTGGGAAGGCATGAATCATCTTTGAGAATTGGTCAACAATATTGAGAATTGCATTTTTCTCATTTGATTCTGGGAGGGGGCCAACAATGTCAATAGTGATTTCTTCCCAGGGTGTGGATGGAATGGTGTGAGGGTGTAACAGGGTTTAGTTGGATATAGTTCTGGGTTTGGTCTTTTGACATCAGTCACAACCCTTAACATACTTTTCAATGTCCTTGCAAAGACTGGGCCAATAGTATTTATTCATTATCAGATCTCAAGTATGCCAAATGCCAGGGTGTCCCACAAGGGGGTGATCATGGTTTTCCTATAGGATTCGCTCTCTAATAGCTTGTTTGTAGAGAACATAAAGTAGGTCTTTCCAATATATGACCCTATTGTGTTCTTTCTAGAGTACTCCTTCCTTTGTGAGACAAATTTTGACATATTGCTCTCATTTGTATTGGTTCTTATGGATGGCAGTCTTGATTGAATCTGGGTGTGGTGTAGTAACTTGTGACTTTCAAAGTTATAGACTCCAAAGGTCACAGGATGAACTCTAGTGGGAGTTACTCACTAGGAAGGTGTAGCATACATAGGTGATAGCCAAGAGTTATGTTGAGTATAGCTGAGTGTAGTAGCACTAACATAGAATAGAGGATGAAGATTCTGTTAGAGGAGCATACATGTAGGGAGTTCCTCCTTATATACAGTACAGGCTTGTTTGTATGTGTGTATAGTAGTTCTAAATACCAATAGCGTTAAGGACATTTATCATACTAAAAGTACCAGCCAATAGCAAAACATGAGCAGTATCAGTATCAGTCAGGATAAGTAATGAATGAGAAATCATGATGATGTAAAAAGATAAGAGATAAGAGCTGACTGATATAGAATGTCTGATAAGATAAGATAAGATAAGATAAGACATTCTCAACACTTCTTCTCACTGTTCATGTTAGGGACAGTGCAAGGAAAGGTTTTATAGCTCTTCTAGAAAATTTACTTTTCCTAGATTTTTAGTAAAGATATCTGCAAACTGTCAATTGGTTGGAACATAGAAGAGTTCTACTTCACCAAATTCAACAGCTTCTCTGATGTAATGCTGGGGAATACAAATGTGTTTTGTTCTTCCTTGTTGAACTGGGTTGGATGTGATGAATATCGCTCCTTGATTGTCTATGCACAATGGTACACAATATAATTTTACACCCAGTTCTCCAAAGAGATTGGAAATCCATTGGATTTGTTTGGCACATTCTGTCATTCCACAGTACTTGGCTTCTGTAGAAGACGGCCAGACTCTTTGTCTTCCTGATCATCAAGAGACGATGCCATTTGCCAAAAACATGGCATATCCAGTTGTTAATCTAGATGTATCAACATCACCAGCTCAATCAGTGTCAGAGTATGCAATAAGACCAGAATTATCTTCTTGGCCATTATATTTGATGCCAAGGGTTTGTGTATGGGCAAGATAACATATTATCTGCTTGGCTTTCTGGAGATGTTCTTTGGTAGGATTAGAAGAAAATTATGACATCTTTATCACAGAATAAGCCAAATCTGGTCTGGTTTCAAGCATAATGTAAAGCAAGGATCCAATTACTGATTGATATCAGCTTCAAAGTGAAGGATTGATATCTTTATCATTTGCTCTTAGAGTATATCAAGTGGGTAAAGGGATGAATGTCTCCTTGCAGTTCTCTAGACCAAAATGCTTGACTACTTTCAGAGTGTATGAGGTTTGATCTAGGGTTAAAGTTTGCTTCTTGTGATCTCTCATGATTCTCATGCCAAGATATTCTTTGGCTTCTCCAAGATCATGGGATTCCCATCTTTTCATGAACTTCTTTTCATGAGTGAGGACTTGTGGTTTGTTACTGCTCAGAAAAAGTGCATCATCAATGTAAATGATAATGATGATAATATCCTTACCAATGAACTTGAAATGAATGCCTGAATCCAAAATGCAATGTTTGAATCTGAGTTCAACAAGAGATTTGTTTAGCTGCTTGCTCCATTAAAGCACAGCTTGCTTCAGACCATAGATTGCTTTCTTCAATTGACAGACCTTTAACTCCTAACCCTTCACCACAAATCCTTTAGGTTGTGTTATATAGATTTCTTCATCAAGATCTCTAAAAAGGAAAGTGGTCTTGACATCTAACACTTCCATCTCCCAATCATTGAGAGTAGCCAGAGCAAAAATGAGGTGAATGGTTTCAAACCATACTACTGGTGAGAAGGATTCTTTGTAGTCTATTCCAAAAACTTGAGTAAATCCTTTTGCCATAAATCTTGCTTTTACACAGTTTCCTGGACAAATCACAAATACCCATCTACCTTTTATGGGTTTGTGTCTTTTTGGTAGATCAACCAATTCCCAAACCTGTCTTTCCTTTAAAGAGGAAATCTCATTCTTCATTGCATTGTTCTATTCTTTTTGTTCATCTTGAGGTAGCTTTGCTATGTCTCAATATTGTTTTGGAACAACATGATCAGATGATTGAATGGCACATGCAAGATGAGATCTAAACTATACATTGCTGTATAGGTTTTCCATATCATCATCATCTTCTAGAATATTTTGAGCTTCTGCTCTAGGTGTTTGCTCCTCCTGATCTTCTTGAATAGGATCAAGCCCCTGTCTAATTTCAGATTCAATCTGTACTGGATGTCTTTCCCCATATACATTATCAGGGATGAATCTTGGTCTAGGAACTCTCTGTGATCTTTGTTCCTGTCTTTATTCCAGTGGTTCATGAACATTCATTCATTCCTCTCTCATTAGTTGATAGTGATGAGGTCTAGCTCAAAACTCTACCAATGATTCATCTTCCCTTTGTCTGGGAGTATGCCAGTTCCTTTGAATGGAATCTGGAATTCTCCACACTGGTGATGGTGGTGTGGGAGAAGTAGGAGGAGAATCTGATGCAAGGTATTGCTTGTGCTAGTGCCTATCATCAATTGATGATCTATGGCCTGATTCAGGTCCTCAGCATGTAATCCCTGGTCTAGTGGGAGTTAAGCAATGCTCTGAGAGAGGTTGTTCTGGAGAAGAGAACTCTTGCTCTAAATCTTCTCCAAAGTTCTCCTGTTTGGGTGATTCTCTTCTAGAAGGATGAGAACTTCTTCTAGAAGGTGGATGATTTGATTGGTCTGGATCATCTCCATCATCATCTCTGTTATCAAACTAATTATATCCTTGATTGTAGTCAGGATTAGGAGGTGGTGGAGGTGGTGCTTCATTAGGTCCTATAGAGACTTGAAAGTATTTGTATTGATCTGGTGATCTCGCTCTAGGTGGTTTGTGGTCTGATTGTTGATCAGACTGATCATTGTCTATCATTGGAATAGGGGTAGGTCCATCTACTTGACCTTTGGAACATCACAGAAAGCTTTCTTCATTGAAAGTGGTATTAGTTGACACCATGACTCAATGTTTGGAATTTGACCAAAAACACCACCCTTTCATATTGGACTCATATCCAATAAACGTCATCTCCTTGGATTTGGGTGACAATTTGTCAGGCCTTTGTTCAGGAGGAATAAAGACATACAGTGGCTCAAATAACTGTCCCAATATTTGTATGTTTTACATTAAATGGTTTCTAACATCGATACCCCCTAATCTAGATCTAACATATGAGTATATGAAATGTAGTGCTTACTCATGGCTTTCCATCCGTACAAGGATCAAGAGATTTGGTGGAGATTTGAGGAAGTAACAGTCATCACAAAATGACACCTTATTGGGACAGTTTTTTGACTTTAAGCTTGTATGACACAAATGAGACTCTGGAATGATGTAAGATGACTACACATCTTATGTAAGTATTAAATTATGTCATAATTATGTCATGTATTATGTAACAACATATATTAGGACTACAATTATCAATAAATCATCTTATTACTGGCAAAAAAGTCTTCTCTATTGAATATAAGAATGATGTTATCTTTTTTACTTTTATTAATGTTTCCTGTGGTGGGATTGTATCCCAAATGAATATATGAGAGAGTATTGTGGCTCGGGCCAATCATAAAGATCAACCAGAGAGGTAAAACTATTATAGTGAATATTCACCTATATCCTCTTCTATGATCTAGTATAATAAATTGTTATTGACAAGGGCAATAATATGATTGTTATCCCTTATTACATCAGGATCATCATTGATATCATTCTATCCTCACAGTCAGAAGCAAATTTTCTTAAGTAGGCTTCTATAATAGCCATACTAAACAACACAAAACCTTGTGCTTTTCTAAGAATGAGAAAAAGAGGGTAAATTTTTACTTTTAAACACTAATATTAGATGATAGGTAGATAAAGAATATTGATTTGATCAGATGAGAGTAAAGTTAATGAAATTGGATCATGTGGACATGATTATATATGAAAAAATGAATAAAATAGCTAATTGGAAATAAGAGAAGGTTTTCTTTTCACAAACTACAACTTCCAAATAGTTGTTTTGATAGATATTACTTACTGGCTGCAAATGTATGATGATACTGATGATGAAATTGATGTAATAAGTGATAGCAATCACATCATTGCCCTTGTCAATAACAATTTATTATACTAGATCATAGAAGAGGATATAGGTGAATATTCACTATAATAGTTTTACCTCTCTGGTTGATCTTTATGATGGGCCCTAGTCACAATACTCTCTCATATATTCATTTGGGATACAATCCCACCACAGGAAACATTAATAAAAGTAAAAAAGATAACATCATTCTTATATTCAATAGAGAAGACTTTTTTAACAGTAATAAGATGATTTATTGATAATTGTAGTCCTAATATATGTTGTTACATAATACATAACATAATTGTGACATAATTTAATCCTTACATAAGATGTGTAGTCATCTTACATCATTCCAGGGTCTTATTTGTGTCATACAAGCTTAAAGTCAAAAAACTGTCCCAATAAGGTGTCATTTTGTGATGACTGTTATTTCCTCAAATATCCGCCAAATCTCTTGATCTTTATATGGATGGAAAGCAATGAGTAAGCACTGCATTTCATATACTCATATGTTAGATCTGAGTTAGGAGGTATCAGTGTTAGGAGCCATTTAATGTAGAACATGCAAACATTGGGACAGTTTTTTGAGCCACTATAAGTGACATAGTCACTTCGGTCAGGAGTGAAGTGCATTGAGGCACCTGAGTTCAATATCCATAATGGATTTGGATTAGTACACATCTCTCACACTTAGATTCAAACCATATGTACAGATCTCAATGTCCAATTTCATATCTACAGATACAGATGTATATACTGTAGACAGAGTGCAGTCTGAGACAAAATTATGTGCTGTTGTAGCGTGCTCGGATGAGGACAGATCAGCAATGATGAAAGGGTAAGAGACATACCTTGGGTAGGGGTCCCACTCATCATCAGACCCATAAATGTCAACCTGGTCTTCATCATCTCAGGTTTCAGCAACAACATAAATCTCCTGCCTTTGCTTCGACAGAGGGCTCTCCAGGTCTTCCATTGAGAATGGACAATCCATTTGGATGTCCTCTGGGAAGGTCTGATAAGGAATTTCTTCCTCATTTGAGAGCTTGGTGATGTATGCATCAAGTTGGACCTGGGAGGTGCCTTCAATAGGCGTTTGGTCAAAACAACTATCGAACCACATCCCCGAATTCTCAGCTTCCCTGATGACTTTGGAGCCAGAGAATATGTCAGAGAAAAGAGCATCCCAATCAGTTTCAAGACGCTCACCAAGGGAATGTTTGAGATGAGGGGAGGGGATGTGAGGAGGTTAGGGCGAGGGAGTGCGGTGAATGTCAGACCAGTCAATCTGATCCATGAGAGGTACAGCAGTGGAGAGAGAGCAGATGCTCTCATAGGTTGTGGCCAGGTTCATTTCTTGTATGTATGAAAATGTACTTTGAACTTCCTTGAAGGTAGGAGGGCTGCCTTGGCCTTGATACATGAGAGCCAAGCAATGTGTGAGAGCTCATGGGTCCACTGTTGCCGGGACGTCAGCAATATGAGTGACAGAAGCAAAGAGGGGTTGATCCTCTTCGACAAAGCCCAAATGGGCCTGGCCTCCTTGTTGCTTTTTAGAGAGATGTTTGCCTCTCTGTCCTCATCCACCTTTGCCCTTCTTCTCCTTCTATGTGCTGCCACCTTGCTACAACCCAAAGGGTGCACTAGGTTGCTGCTGCTACTGGAAGGAGGGATCTGCCTCTTTGTGCTTGACAGCTGAAATATTGTTGGCCTGCTGGGGAGCTTTCCCCTTGCCCATCATCAACGATTGTTTGAATTGCAATTTGATGGCAGCTTGGATGTTTGCAAAGGTCAGGTCCTTGGCCTTCCTGCTTGTGTCCTTCTTCTGGAGCATGTTTTGAGTGATGTTGGTGTACAAGGCTGGGAGCTTTGATAGGACAATCATTGCCTGAAGCTTGGTGGAGATCTCGTAACCAGCCTCCTTCAACTTGGAAAAAAGGTGCTCAAGACAAGCAAACACAGGAGTGGGGTTGGAGGACATGGGGATGGCAAGTTCCATCATTGCCTTGAAGTTGGAGTAGATCTGTGGGATCTCCTGCTTGTTGAAGTCATCATCAATGATGGTGAGGAGGTCCTCAGCATTGGATTTGGACTTGTATTTCTGCTCAAAAGCAGAAGAGAGGGTAGTGAGGATGGCTCCAACAATTTTATTATTGTTCGAGTGCCAGTCAATGAATTGGCGATGTTCCTCTGGAGTAGAGGTGGTGCTGAGGGCAGTGGGGGGTGAGACCTTGAGGACCCAGGTTGAACCTGTGGCCTTGAGGTGGTTGACTATGGCAGAATGCCATAAGAGGTATCCAATCCCATTGAAAATGGGGAGACAAGTGGTGGAGGTGGATGTGTTGGAAGAAGACATAGTTTCTAAAATGCAAAGATGTCAGTAGTTCATACCAACATAGGTTCTCCTTAGTGCCCGCTCATGCAAATAGGTAAGGATGTGCTAAAAGCGGCAATCCAAACCATTATGCAGTAGTTGGGACAACTAACCAAGTTGTGTATAAAGCAGCAGATGAGGTGGACATGAACAGTGTCTGATGCAGCGTACTTTGGTGCAGCATGTTAATGTGCTTCTCAGTTGTGCATTAGGGCTCATAACCTGTTGGGCATACAATGGTTCAGTGAGATAGAACACTGCTACACACTGTTGTGTTGAGTTGTTGTATTTGATAGACACACACAAAGGTTTGGGAACAAGAGTTAAATTAGAACTCAGCTGTGGAGTTCAAAATATCTATACTACTGGTATGATTACTTAATCTACCTTATTAGGAGTATGGACTACGATGCACTATCTCGTTCAACATCCCCTACTCACCCTCAGGATGGATTCAATGACATCAATCCCACTTTCTTGCTTGCTGATATAGATGCTCTTGAATGGGAAATGTCTGGTGATGAAGACGAGGATGAAAATGGGTCAGATGATGATTCACATGTGGCTGAGATGTGTGAAATGTATGGGTCTGATTGGGATGACAGAGACTTGGTTTTGGAATAGTAGGACACACGTGAACCATAGTCATCAACTGTCTTCATTCATTGCAAATAATATCTTTGATAGTGCCCATACACTCCTGTTGTACTGCACTATCACATCAGACAATAATAAGAGGTAACCAACCTCAATAGAATCAAGTTGGACTTGTTACAAGCACTATTTTGAGTCACACAAACACATCACATGCTCATTTACTCCAGCTCACTTGCTACTCAACATCATATGCCCCCCAGCACTCTACTCACAGAAAATATAATACATATGCTTTGCCTTCATCCCCATCTCACTATCCCCAGTTTGTTTTGTCTCACTAGATTGTTGGGTCTCACCTTATTACTCATGCCATTGCTTCATTCCTGCTTTCAATAGCATTTGCCTCTGTTGGCATCACTCATTTGAGCCACTGCCCTCCTTAGCTGTGTCTGTCCCACCTGGTGGCCCACTCTGCCCTCCCATGTTATGCTTGTACTGGGTAGGTCCAAGTCGTAGGCTCAAAGAACAGTGAGTTCGAGAGTTCAAGTGAAGCAAAGAATCAAATCAGACAAACTGAGATGACAAGTCCACAAATCAAGTATGATTGAAGAGATCTAGCTTAGAGGATACAAGTACACTACTGACAGCTTTATATACCCTTGAGGTAGGATGAGAAAAGTGGAAAGGGAACTCCTTGGGTGACTGTCAGTACAGCAAAGCACAGTCCGCAGTTAGAATAGGAATCCACAGTAAGGGGATTCCACAGTATCAAATGATGAAGGTGAAATGCAAAGGCTATGGAGGATAGATGTGATGACGAGGGATGAGTCAGAGTATCTAAGTCATTGAGAAAAGAAAAGCTGTCCTTGGTTGTGAAATGACATACATCCAATAAAAGAAGAAGAATAATGCGATGAGTACGAAGGGAATGAAATGAAGTGTAGCCCGCCCACAGATCAAGGCGAGTTGTAACATCCCACACATGTGTACACTGCATGCTACCACTGCGTAGGTGCTCACATATCTCAAGACAAACTGTGAACTGCCTCAGTGCACCACTTGAGGGGGAGGAAGGACAATGCAACACAATTGACAGGCAGCGCTGATGAAGACAGTGTATGCATTGCCAACATGAGTGCATGCAGCACATTGCACAACCAGGCACAGCATGCAGCGCATCTGGACACTCCAATGCTGACAACAATGGATGTTGAGGTCAAAGATCTGGTGCATATGTTGAATGACACTGAAGGCACACCGGGTGACAATTATCACCCAGACGCACCACCAGAGCTGCCTGATGCAGCAGAAGGTGCAAATATGGAATAGGTCAAAGGAGTGAGGTTGAGGATTTCAAGGCAGTGAGCCACAACAGTGATGAAGATGTTGAGTGTGAACCTTCAAATGTCAAGAATGAGGGAGAGTGTGCCTAGAATGCACATAACAAGCAGTCAACATCAGCAACTAATAAAGTCAGCAACACCACCACCAAATGATGATGTACCAGAGTCATCCCTATACTCACCAGTACTTCCTAAATCACTCAAAAAGTTGCCACAATGATGTAATGATAGTGCACATGCTGGGCATGAGGGGGAGTGGAGTAATCATATAAATGCCAATGGGATGAGCTTCAGCATATGTCTTGTCACCATTGCCGTGCATTTTGATGTTTGGTGCAATATCTGGTGTGTACAGTACCACTTGCCATTCTGAACCTGCACTGACCCGTTTGAATGCTTTTGACAGTGCTTTTTGACATCTTGAAGGGTCATCCTGCTAGAAATTTCCCAGAGACCTACAGAATGTGTCATAACAAGTCAGTACACAACCACTACAACAGGTTGTACCATACTCACCTATGCAAGAAGCCAATGTGCATATGTCAGAAGCATTGGAATGAACTCACTGGTGTGGATGGGTCAGATATACATCACTGGTTGGGCAACATCCTACACACACCTATGTATCTATGCAAGCCTGAGATTTAAGACAGTAAAAAGCATGAAATCCATGTATACTTTTCTGTCCTGTTGTGTTTAGCTAGCTGTGAATGGTGAGGTGTAACAAGCCTTGTAGATTTTAAATGTAAGGTTCAGGTTAAGATGCTGATCAGTGATTATAATCAATTATAAAGTCTAATCATATTGACAATCCAATGATAAGTTGTATGTCATGACAACTGAGAATTATTATTGATTATAAAGTGTAATTAGATTGTCGACTATGTGATTATGAACTTAGCAGAATGATTTAAAGTAGATCCAGGGGTAAAATGTATGTCTGGAATGATACAGTATTGTGCTCTTTATAGCTGTAAACTATTTAATGACAAGCTGTATATCATTATGGTAGTAGATTTCAAGTGATTACACACCTATATATACTTTCATCATACTGCTGAATTCCTGATCATATATGACTAGGAATATCAGCCCTTGAAAATTTTCCTGATGTCCATCTTTTGAACATGGTGAATATCCAATTGGTAGAGGGACATCAGTCTTCTTACAATTCTCTTGCTCAAAGCATCTTACAACTTTGTTAGCATATGTGCATTGATCAAGGATCAAGATCCGCCTTTTGCAATCTCTCATGATTCTCATGCCAAGATATTCTTTGGCTTCTCTGAGATCACAGCTTTCCCATTGGAGTATGAACTTTTTCTTGTGATCAAGGATTTGTTTTTTATCACTATCCAAAAAGAGAGCATTGTCAACATAAATGATAATGATGATAATATCCTTGCCAATAAACTTTATATAGATGCCTGAATCTGAAATGTCTCTTTTGAAACCCATCTTGATAAGAGATGTATTTAGCTGCTTGTTCCATTGAAGCACAGCTTGCTTCAAGCTATATATGGCTTTATTCAGTTGACAGACCTTAGATTCCTGACATTTTATTACAGATCCTTCTGGCTAAATCATATAGATTTCTTTGTCTAGATCTCTGAAGAGAAAGGCTGTTTTGACATCTAGTGCTTCCATTTCCCAGTCATGGAGAGCAGCTAGTGCAAACATTAGATGAACAGTTTCAAACTGTGCCACAGGAGAGAACATCTCTTTGTAATCTATTCTGAAAACTTGAGTAAAGCCTTTTGCAATGAACCATGCTTTTACTCTGTTTCCAGGATGAATTGTAAAAACCCATCTACCTTTTACAGGTTTTCAACCTTTAGGTAGGTCCACTATGTCCCATACTTTTCTTTCCTTTAAGGATTTAATCTCATTTTGCAATGCATCATTCCATTCCTTTTGTTCATCTCAAGATAGTTTTGCTACATCTCAGTATTGTTTAGGAACCATATGGCCTGAGATTTGAACAGCATTCAACAGTTGGCTTTGATACCAAACACTACTGTATAGATTCTCCATATCATCATCTTCTTCTGGAACATTCTGAACAGTTGTTCTTGGAGTTTGCTCCTCCTGAATAGATTCCAGTCCTTCTCTGATATCTTGTTCTATTTTGACCAGTGGTCTATCCTCATAGGCATTATCTGGGACAACTCTTGGTCTAGGAACATGTTGTGATCATCTTTCCTGTCTAACCTCCACTGTTTCTTGAGTTGTGGTTCATTCTTCTCTCATCAGATGATAATGATGAGGACAACTTCTGAACTTGGTTAATGTTTCAGTCTCTCCTTGTCTAGGAGGTAACCAGTTTCTTCTATAAGGAGCTGATACTCTCCACACAGGTGATGGTGGAGTTGGTGGAGATGGTGGAGTTGATGGAGATCTGGTGAGATATCTTTTGTGCTGATGCACATCCTGAATACCTGTTTTATGGCTATCCAGTTCTCTTCATTTAATTCCTGGTCTAGTAGGAGTTAAATGTTGCTCAGAAAGTGGTCTTTCTGGTGAAGATTGATGATCTCTTTCAAGAAGTTCTTCTCTTTCTTGGGATTCTTCTTTAGGAGAATGTCTTGACTCTGGTCGGTCATCATGATCATCTGATGATTCAGATGGATCAGGGAAATAGTACGGTCTGAATGGTTCACCATAATACTAATTATATGGATCTTCTAGAGGTGGTTGCTCCTGATCTGGTCCTATTGGGACATGGAAGTATTCATAGTGATCTGGTGATCTAGGTCTTTCAGGTTCCTGAATTCTTTCAGGACCTTCTTTGTCCATCATGGGAATAGAGGCAGGTCCATCTTCTTGATCTTTGGAACACCACAGAAAACTGTTCTCATCAAAGGTGACGTGAGTAGACACAACAACATGATGTTTTAATTTTGACCAAAAACACCATTCTTTTGTGTTTGGTTCATACACGATGAATGTCATTTCCTCTGATTTGGGTGACAGTTTGTCAGGCTGTTGTTCAGGAGGAATGAACACGTAAGCTTTACATCTGAAGACACGGAAGTAAGAAGCATCTGGTTTCTTCCCATCAGATTTGAAGATCTTGATAGGAGTTTTCCAGTTATGATGTCTCATAGGTTGCCTATTATAAATGTGGATGGAAGTTTCCATGGCATCTTGCCAAAATGATTTTGGCAGACAGGCATAATGGTGCATTGCCTCAGCCTTTTCTAGTGTGGTTCAATTGAATCTCTCAGCTCTTCTATTTTGTTGAGGAGTGTGAGGGGTTGAAGTTTGATGAGTTATGCCTCTGGAAGTGAGGAACGTAGCAAACTCATGACTCATGAATTCCCCTCCCTCAGTCTAAATGGACAGTGGCTAATTTATGACCCATGAAGGTCTCAGCCCAAGAAACCATATTAGAGAAATGCTGAAATGTATCTGACTTGACCCACAAGAAGGAAGTTAATGCATATCCAGAGTAATCATCAATGAATGTGAGAATAAATTTTGCATGTGAATGTGGTTCAATCAGCATTGGGCCAACCAGATCTGTGTGAACCAGTTCAAGTGGATGAGATGCTCATTTATCAGATTGTGGAAAGGTGTAATTGGGAATTTTACCCAAAGAACATCCTTTGCATAGAATGTTCTCAGAAGTATCTTGGAGTTGAGGAACCCCAGTTAGATTCATGTGTGCATGTCTTAAAGCATTTTTGGACATATGACCAAAATGCTGATGTCAGATGTGATAAGAATTGAGATCTGTGAGAGAGGTTCCAGATCCTATCATTGGAGTAATCGTGTTAGACTGAAACCAATGAAGGTTGTTAGTAGGTGATGAGGCAGTTGCCTGGATCACTTCACATCCTCTCTTGTCCCAAATACTGGATCCTTTAGAAGTTATCTTATAGTGAAAGCCATAGTTTGTTAATGATGGAACAGATAGAAGTCTGTTCACCATATATGGAGCATACCAAACATTGTTTAACATTATGATGGATGGTTCTATTGCACCATCTGTTTGTTTTATAAGAACTGTGCCAGGTCCATTTAGTGGAGATGATTCTCCATTTGCAACTGCTGCATTTTTTGTTTGTGAATCTAGATGAACAAAGTCATCTATAAATGGTGATAGGTGATGAGTACATCCACTATCAATCATCCAATGATTCTTAGAGAAATCACTCTTTAGAGATTCTTCTCCAAGATAGTAGCAAAGGTATTCATTGTTCTCTTCATTATAGAAGGTTACTCTATCATCATCCTTATAGTCCAATCTTTGTCTCTCATGTTCATGAGGCTCTCTCAAAGGAACATGTCCTTCATGAGTTGGATTGTCTATGAGTAATTCATGAGTTTTTCAGGTTGAAAAACCTTGCAAATTATCTCTTGGTTCTTCATACACTTGCTATGTATGAGTAGAAGCATGAAATGCTTCTGTAAGTGTATAAGGTATTTTTTATGTATGAGGAGTGCTATGATTGTTAAAATGATGTCTTTGAGAGATCAAACCTCCTATAGCTATTACTGTTTTCTTCTCCTTCTTCTTTCTCCTCTTAGTGGGTCTCAAAGCTTCCTGCTTTGATATTTTGTCTCAATCATTTTTGATCAGTATCCAAGAAGGTCCTGATTCCACTTTCATATTGGAGTTAGAAAGAGGAGCTCCTTTGAAAGAAAGGATGATGAACATCATCCATACCTGAATCTTCATGTCCCATTTCCCATGTATCCATGTTCTCTGGAGGTTCTTCTGGATTGAGGACAACTCCTTCAGGAGTTTCAGGCCAAGGTGGCATGTCCTTATTCCAATGTGCTTCTTCTGCTTTATTCAAATCATCAGTTTCACTATTCATTATGACTTCATGGATGAAACCTTGTTCTCCGTCTATGATATTGGTAGCAGGTGCTTTTCCCTTCCCTTTGTTCTGTTTCCTCATCTCAAAAGCAGCTTGACTAGCTTTCTTCTTATCTTTGAAGGAAGTGGGTCTCCTTTGGAATTTAGTGCATCCTTTTGGACCACTGTTTCCAGAGGGTTGGTTTGGTCTTGAACCACTAGCCTTAAAAGGATGCCATTTATTATAAGTGGGTGGTCTCTTGCAAATCACATTGGTTTGATTCACAGTACTTACTTGCTGAGACATGGAAGGTGTATTTGCTTCCACATTTGAAATTCTGATTTTGAGATTACATCTCGATGATAACATCAAGACCTTTGCCAAAATCTTGGTTGTGATTGTGTCAACCATGAAGTTAGCAAGTTCAGTGGTCAAAGCTATAGTAGAACAGAACTGATACATATCTCCTGGAAGATGTTCCAAAAGGAACATTGCCTTAAAGGAGTGGGGAAGCACAAGACCAGTATCTTTCATCTGGTCAAAAAGTGAAGTAATATGATTGATGTCTTCACTTGCTGTTCTTGGATTAATAGTAATCTGGTTGACTTGATGGAACAAATGGAATTGTCCAGCCAATCCTTGTGATGTATACAAGGCTTGTATCTTCTCCCAGATTGCTTTCACAACTGAGGCTTTTACAGCAGTGTCATCATAATCATATATTACATGATGAATGAAAGTGTCACTGATAGTGTTGGCAATAATGCTACACATGTGCTTATCATTAACTTCCCATTTGTCTCTATCACCTTGTAAGGTGCCCACAAATGTGGTTGTTCCAGAGACCCAGGACCAGACAGAAAGAGATTGGAGAACAGATTGAAGGCATACACTTCATATGGGATAATTTGAGGGACCTTTGAGAATCAGTATTCTAGCAATGATGGTGTTATTGGTTTTGAAATCAGAAGAAACAGTGATAGCAGCCATTTAAAGGAAGTGGATGATGTCTATAAGACCATATTCAGCAAACAGTTCATTATAAATTTCAGATAAAAGATTAAATTCAGATGGTACTTCTCGTGTTTCATCTTCATCTGAAGAATCCGGTAGTAGAAGATCCTGAGGGTGTGGAACCCAGGTAGATCTCCTTCTTCTGGTTTATAACCATAGAAGAGTTCAACATTCCTTTTTGTTGAGACCAGTTGGTTTCATTTCATCCCAGTACTTTCTCCTGTCCTCTTTTATAAGTGGCCAATGTGAAGATTTGGAAGGTGTATATGTAAATGGATTGGAAGAATGTCTTTCAAAAGTTCTAAAATGTAGGTATTCAAAGTAATGAGGATTTTTTATCTCTATAATTCTTCCATCTCTTTTGTGCTTCAAAGTTTTGTTTGAAATTGATTCAAAAGGAATATCTATCATATGAAGATTGTTCCAACAATTAAGTTGAACAAACATTTTCATATCATCATAATCTTCTGTGTATAGTAAATTATCATGGTAATCATCCAATGGCCAAGGAGGATGGAGAGAATATACTGTAGATACTAAGTACATTGGCGAGTTCTATGTTTTTCTTCGCCTTGCTCTGCAGCATGTCTCTTTTCAAGTCGATTAGCTCTGGAAAGGTATTCAGTATGTCCTCTATTCTTTGTTTGTGCTGTGAGGCTGAAGTAGACATTATCTTCCATAGAAGTGCCTGTGTGTTCAAGAATTATCTTCTTGATTACTAGAGATATCTTGAAAATCTCGGGTGTCTGCTTCTTCAGCAGTGCCCAGTAGTGAGCGTCAAAGCACTCATTCCATCACCTGACTCCCATTCCTACTCTTCTTCCATACTCCTCTGATGGTTCTCCTCTATACTATCCATCATCAGCTGTCTCTAACCAAGCCTCATCCTCAGGCATGTAGTTAGGGTTCTTCAACTTAATAAATAAAAGGTTTGCATATGATGGAGGAAAAATGTCCATGTGAAAGATTTCCCAACCTTAATCGCATACCATGTAATCAGCTGCATTCTCATAAGATGCGGTGAGAAGGGCCCAGCCAGCACTCTCATGGACATTGCCTATGGACTCCATCCAGTATGTGAGAGCACAGACAGAGTGTTTTGCTCCAGACTCACATGCTTGAATCCAGAAAGGGTAGACTGTCTGAGAAGAATATTGGACTTTCTCTTGTGAGATCTGATGGTGTAGTTGGGGGTATGTTGGTCCCAGCTGTATCTCCACAATCTGGAGACAATCTACTTCTACCTCCCTCTTGGCCGTTAGTTGGTGATGAAGAGGAAGAAGGCAAGGTGGCTGATGGAAGTGGGTAAAGGTGAATACCTTGTCTTCTGCTCTTTGGTTCTGACTTGAAGAAAGCTGTCCAGGTCCCAAGGATAGACCTGCATTAGCCCACCATTGGAGAGTGGTTGAAGGAACTCCCCCCCAACATCTATGAGCAGTGCCCCTCCTAGCATGGCTAGTGCTTATAGGGACTCATAATTGGCTCACTCTGTTTGAATTAGAGCTTTTGAGCTCTCCAAGGTTGGGGCTCCAAGAGCCACTGAGTGAACAGCCCCTCTGTCATCCTGTGAAGTTCCTCCTGTAGCAGGAGGGTCTCTAGTCTCATTGCTGGTAGTGGCGACAGCAGGTACTGAAGAGTGGGAGAGGACAGAGGGGTGGACTGCAAGGGCTTGTTCTGCATCAAGTTACTGCTGGAGAGTATGTCAGGCTACGAGGGAGAGGATCGACCTAATGCTATTGAGAGTGATTGCCTCTCTGACAGCAAGAGCTTCCTCTTCCTCCATGGATCCTGAGGCATGGTGGTCCTCATTCTACAGAGTCTGAGGAATAGATCTTGGGGCAGAGCATAGCCCATACAGGGAAGAGGTGTCAATGAGGTTGTCTGTATGGTGTTGAGAGTATCGAGGAGGTTCAATGAGGGCTTGGACAATAGGAGTGTTTGGGGGAGAGATAGGAGTGTAGGTGGATGGCAGTCCTAGATTTCTAATGACTCTACAGAATTCAAATGGGATGAACTGATGGTCAAGTAAGTCATCATTAGATCCATGTCTAACAACATCAGTCTCACCGTAACGGTGGATTTCTCCTTGTTCTATTGCACCATTGCATATGAGACAAGGGATTTCAAAGGGAATGCCTGGTTCAACCAAATGAGTTTCTCTTATTGGTCTAGTACGAGTTTTGTACTGAGGGGGTCTACCAGACTGATCTGGCATAGGGTTCTCCTCTTGTGGAGGAGGTTCCACAGGATTCTCTGAAGGTTCTTCAGGTGGTGTTGATTCAACATGAGGGTCTCAAGGTGGAGTTCCTCAGGTATGCAATGCTACAATGCTGTCACTTACTGAGGGTGGTATGAGTCTACTCAAAGCCACCATCAGCATTAGCTTATGTGAATGGGTTTGAGTTTTAATATGAGCTATTACAATGAGAGCCTCAGATTTCTTCCAGAAGACAGCAAATCTATGTTCAAAGGTGAACAGGAGGCATTGAGCTATTAGCTCCACCATAACAGCCATTTCAAGGCCACTATACAAATTCATAAACAAAGTATAAAGAAAAAGAAGATCCAGTAACCATCACAAATCTCCTGTGTGTGAGACAGAGGGAGACATCCTGAAGTGCTAGCAAAAGACAAACTCCCTTGTCTAGATGACAGGGCTTATAACCTTTCAGAGTGGAATACTCCAAATGGTAGAGGAAAGAGCTAAGTGGGAATACTCACTTAGTGTAGAAGACTTGAAGTAGTAACCAAGTGGTAAGATAGTGGTACTTGTTGTAGACACAAAGTACAATAGAACAGGGATGGATATTCTATTAGAGGAGTAACTAGGTAGGAGCTCCTCCTTATATACAGTACATGTTGTTTGTATCTGTATGGTTGTTCTATATACATAGAACAAAGAGTAGCCAATGGCAGTAAACTCTCTTACCATACTATTAGTAATAGCCAATAGCAAAACATGAGTAGTGTAAGACAGTAAACATAATGATCTGTTAAGATAGGATTATGTGTAATCATGCTTACTAGAAAGATAAGATAGATAAGAAGATAAGCATGATCTAGCATCTGATTGATTCTGACTGATGTCTGACTGATGACATAAGTATCAGTCTTAACAATCCTATCCTGAGTACTGCACCAACTTCCTGAAACCAGGTGTTGTGTGTAGAGCACCACTCCTGGAAACATTGTTGTAGGGAAGCTGTTGGCCAAAGAAAATTTTTTTATACCATGACTTCAATGATTACATTGCCCACCTCCTCTCTCAATGTGACATTGAGTCCATCATGGATGAAGCATGTGACAAGCTCATAAAAGATATTTCTTCTAAGCCATGTTTTGTTCAGAATGGCTTCAAAGCTGGTTTCTTGTGCAAATTTGAAGGCCTGCTCCTAGGAAAGCTCTTTGTTGACCATGCTGATGAAGGGTAATATACATTTTCATTGCATGTAGACTTCTTCAATCCAGAAGGGATGAACCTATGTGGCACATGCTCTTTGTCTGGTATCATATCTATGGTGTGTCTCAATCTCCCTCCTGACATCTGGTATAAACCTGAGAATATGTATCTTGCTGGGGTAATCCCCAGGCCAAAGCAGTCCTTGCTTGAAAATCTCAATCATTAGTTATGGCCTCTTATGAAGGACCTTGCCACATTGTGGACTCATGGAGTTTGCTTTTCTACAATTGCAAACCATCCACAAGGTCACATGACACACAGTGTAATCACACTTGTAGTCTGTGACCTCCCTACCACTTGGCATGTTTCTGCCTTTGCCAGAGGTGACAGCCATTTTCTATGTACTACTTGCAACTGTTACCACAAGAGTAGCTATGGATGGGTGGATCCTGAAAACTGGACCCTATGCAATAGGAATGAAATGAACATGAACAACTATTCAAGGTGCATGGTGTACCGTACTCAGAACTGTGGTGCCTCCCATATTGGGACCTGGCAAGACAGCTTGTCATTGACTCAATGCATTGTGTCCTCAAGGGATTGGTTCAGCATCATACCAGAAGCCTTCTTGATTTTACCATGGAAACCACAGCACCTTCGACACAAGACACACCTCCTGCATTTCAGTACCCCTTTGTCATGCTTAGTCTTGAAACTGCAGCCTCATTGTCCATGATGACAAAAGAAGTCAAACAGGTCTCAGCAATTCACCAGTTGCTCAAAAACCTGATCCCAGACTTTGATGATCCACTTGTCATCAATTTGTCCATGGACAGGCTACTTGTGTCCTTACACCAGAAGAATATGGTGTCTCTCAAATTTGTTTGTGGATTGCTTGATTGCTGTCCTATGAAGCAAGGCTGGACATACAAAACCAAGTATGCAAAGTCTCTGGTTGAATGGGTAAGTGGCATCTATGTTGTACATTTTTACAATACTTACATCTCATAGTATTGTCATATGCCACTTGCTAGTGCCTCTCAAGATAGATCATAATTTGGTACTACTGAGGTCCTGCAATGCATTTGCAGTGTCATCCAAGAAATGTCTACCCCAACTTGGTTGGGTACTGTTCCAGCAAACTTTGGTGACTCTGCTGTGGGAACAATCAAAGTGGATGAATGGCACATGCTAATTATGGTATACATGTCTGTTGCCCTCATTAGTCTCTGGGGTCAAACAGATTCGGACCACAGCCTCAAGACGGTCCTTGACCATACAATGCAACTCATCTCTATGGTATACCTTAGCTGTGCAAGAACAATGAGTATGGCCTGTTCAGAGGCATATTGATTATTCATCACCCACTATATCAGTGATTTGAAACATATACACCCTGCATTCAACCTTGGACCCAACCATCATGCGGCTATCCATATATATGATTTTCTGAATCTTTTTGGCCCTGTTCACTCTTGGTGGGCTTTCCCATTTGAACACTTGATTGAGATTCTTCAACATCTCCCCAACAATCACAAGTCAGATAAGTGTTACAACTGTTGTGTTATTCTTTTTCCTCTATTGGATGTATGTTCTCACATAGTCAAGGACAGCTTCTCTCTTTCAATGACATAGATACTCTGACTCATTCCTCGTCATCACTTCTATCCTCTATAGCCTTGTTTCACCTTCATCATTTGATACTGCAGAATCCTTCATCACTGCGGATTCCTGTTCTTGCTGTGGACTGTGCTTTCCTGTACTGATGGTAACCCAAGGTGTTCTCCTTCTGCTCTTCTTGTCCTACCACAAGGGTATATAAACCATCAGTAGCATACTTGTATTCCTTAAGCTAGATCTCCTCAATCATACCTGATTTGTGGACCTTGTCTCTTCAGTTTGTCTGATCTGACTTCTTGCTTCACTCGAACTTTGAACTTACTGTTCTTTGAGGCTATGACTTGGACCTACCCGGTACAAGCGTAACAAAAGATCTAGCTTTCTCCTCTGAACCTTTGCCTCTGCAAGGACTACCAAGATTTCGAAGTCAAACCTGAACCCACAGTGGGGCAACCCCTACCAGAAAGGATCAAGGAGCTCTAGACCATCTCTTCCTCAAAACCCTATCTCTGCCCCATCTACCACCATGTCAGGACCCTCTGGCACAGCTCCTTCCTCCCAATCTTCTAATCCATTAGCAACCATCCTTCCCCAGAATACCTCTTAACTGACAATTGTGACATCCCCAGGAAAGGAACTTTCTTTAGCTAAACCTGATGACTTTGACAGAACCAAAACTAAGTTCCATCCTTGGATGAACTCAGTTCTCCACTACCTTATGATTAATGGGCACATCTACTCAGATGACAAAAAGAAAATTGTGTTAACCCTCTCATATTGTAAGAAAGGAGTTGTGCTTGAATGAGCTTCCTCCTTCATAGAGGGAGTAATGAAGAACCAGTCCTTTGGAACCTGGCAGGACTTTCTTAAGATACTTGAAACTATGTTTCAGACCACAGATATCAAAGGAGACACAATTCACCAGCTTCAAGGACTGGCACAAAAGAAGAAGGACATCCTCAGCTACATTGCCTCTTTCTGCTCACTGGTGACACAGGGTGGACTTAGTAATCAGACGGTCCTCTGCAGGCTCTTCGTGGAAGGACTCCAACCTGCCCTTATGAGACACATTTATCAATCTGAAACTGTCCCTGCTACACTCAACAATTGGTACAAGAAAGCGGAACTCTTGCACAATAACTGGAACAGATCTTGAACTATTGTATCCTGGACCAGAGGTAATTACTCCTCCTTGCAAACTCACACTTGATTCACAGCTACATCAAAGGTACAAGACCTGAACACAATGGATGTCGACTCTGTACGACTCTTCCCCTCAGAATGAGAGGAGAGGATGAAGAAAGGACTCTGTTTTAAATGCAGTAAGCCTGGCCCTGCCAGGGACTGTCCTGGTCATCCAAGGCTGGCAAAGAAAATGGAGGAATGAAAGGTGAAAGTGGTAGGAAAAGAGGAAGGAGTAGCAAAGATCAAAGAAATCAAGGATGAAGACAACACTGTTTTCCTCTCCCAAATCATCAAAGATGACCAATTGGATTTTTAGATGGAGGAATTGAGTTGATGCCTGTTCCTCCCTCTGTACAGTGTGCTCCTGTATTTATTGCCACAAATGACACTTGTGCCCTCACCCTTCCCATCTGAGTCATTGAAGCAGGAGCCATCTTAAAAACTGTTGACACATCCACCCTCATCAACTCAGGAGCAGATATTTCTTGTATAGACTGGGACTTCATGCAAAAGCACAAACTTCCCACTGAATGATTATCCAACCCCATCAACATCTGAAATGCAGACCATTCTATGGACAAACAAGGACCCATCCATTTCACCTCTACACTTTATATCCGGATTGGTCCTACCTCACAAAAGGTGATGTTCCATGTTATGCAATGTGGAAGGGAAAACATCATTCTCAGAATGCCTTGGTTTGAGGCAACTCAACCCAAGATCAACTGGAAGAAAAGGACAGTAGAAATCAATCCCAAAAAGGACTGGTCCCTGGATCTTTATTTAGCACATCAAGGGTCTCAAGCCTCCTATCTGACAAAAGGAAAACCCTCTCCTCCACCAATGAAACACTATTTGATGGACCACGATGAACAAGTAGCCATAATAGATTATATCAATTATGAGACACTCAAGAGGTATACAAAGCAAGTTTATTACACTTATATTATCCACAGAATCCAGAAATCTGCAACCAGGTACTTCCCAAATGCTCCAACTACCCTCCAACTTGAATGAATTGTACAAAAATGACTACCTCTACCCAACTCGCCATGGGTGCAGACAAAATAGCCATAGAACTACCCCTGCAATACGAAGCATACAGGGAGGTGTTTACTAAAGAAGCTGCTGACCATGTACCACCTTCCAGATTATACAACCATCCAATCAACCTGGATGATACCTTTGTTCCAAAAGTATCCAAAATTTACCCTCTTTCTCCTCATGAACAAACCACTGCTGACACATTCATCAACAAAAACTTAACATCTAGAAAAATCTGACCTTCTAACTCACCACAAGCTTCGCCATTTTTCTTCATCAAGAAAAAGGACAGAGGTCTTCAACCTTGTGAGGATTATAGGTATCTGAACAAGCATACCATATGCAATGTCTATCTTCTCTTCCTCATCTCCAACCTTACCAACACATTACAAGAGGCAAAGATATTTACCAAATTTGATGTCAGATGGGGTAATGTACATATAAAAGACAGCAATCAATGGAAGGCAGCCTTCATCACTCATCAAGGACTCTTTGAACCTACTGCCATGTTCTTTGGACTAATCAATTCACTGCCCACTTTTCAGAGATTTATGAATGACTCCTTCTGTGATATGATAGCAGAAGGGTGGCTGGTGATTTATATGGACGATCTACTGATCTTCTCCTCAGACAAAGTAACCCACAAGGAATAAACCAAAAGAGTTCTACAGCAGATGAAAGAACTGGATCTCCATCTCAAACTAGAGAAATGTAAGTTTGAAGTTGATCAAGTGGAATTCCTAGGCATGATCACCCAACCTGGACGATTGGCAATGGACCCAGTCAAATTCAAGGGAATTACTGACTAGCCCACCTCCACTAAAGTCAAGGATGTTCAATCATTCTTGGGATTTGCTAATTTCTACAGATGATTCATCCCAAGATATTCTGACATTGCCTGACCACTCCTAGATCTCACCAAAAGAACATGCCATGGGTCTGGTCCACTGACTGTGAAACTACATTCGCAAAGTTAAAAAGTATTTTCCTCTCCAAACTGGTCTTATGAATCCCTGACACCTCTAGACAATTCACCATTGCAACTGACACATCCTGCAACTAGAGTTCTGCACAGGTTAACCCATGGGTATCATGATGGCAACCTGGATCCAACCCATCAAAACCCACACCTGTCCAACCCATGGATTCTACATCCCATAGGTGCCCCTGATGGGTGTATGGGTGTACACCCTTTGCGGGTCAACCCATAGATCTCTATCAATTTGCAAATGTCCATACAAGTAATCTAGCTCAGTATTCTATCATGTATGAAGTAGCTATGCCATTTCAAACCTGTCTAGGGCAGCATCATTATTCATCAATAGCATCCCATCCATCTGGGAGTGCAGCATCCTTTTCATTAGCATCCTCCATCATAACAACTTTTCTCACATCAGAATCCTTTACCATCCCCATGAGACTCCAGGACCCAAGACAGAGCAGTGCACAGACACTTTAACTTGATGACCGATTTCAGACATGGGTCAGTAGATTGTGGCCACAACTGAACAGCCACTCAACATCAACCAATGTAGCTACATGAAAAATGAGTTAGTACCAATTAAGTATTCAAAAGGAATGAAAACAGCAAACCTGGAATGCTCAGATAGTCTGTAGCCACATGTGCAAGTTGAGGGTACCAGGCAGAGTTGTCAACCCACCACTGGAGGACATTATCAACATCCTCAACAACATGCATAGCCAAGTAGTCCTCTAGCTCATTACGCTGTGCTTTCAGCTTCAGTTTAGCCAAGTGCAAGAGGTTATTGAATATGTTGACTGATGCCTCAACTTGACTCGATTCCAGTGTAGTATCTATGTCTGTATCTATGTCTGTCATGGCATCCATGCCATTTTCAATACAATACGCATGATATGAGTTTTCATATACATCTGAGATGAGAGTTTTCACTGTTTTGATCCATTGATGCTCCCAGCCAGTGCTCTTGAAATACTTGAGCTTGTGGCAGGGATGCAAAACTGTGTGATGAAGTTAGTCTGATATTGTGACTGTCAATCAACATCCCCATGGTGATACAGTAAATGTTGGCCAAGTCTGTTAACATGTAGTATCTGTTGAGTGTCTTCTTAGTGAGTCCAATGGCCACACGGATTGCTGGGCTGAGTTGCTGGTTGTTCAACATGCCATTCATGAAGGCCTTGTTGATGTAATCCATTGCCAGTATGACCATGGCGAGGGTCAGCGTTTTGTGAGAAAAGAATGCTGTTACATCTTTGAGAGTCTGTGATTGTGTGATTAGTAAGCTGAATGCAGTGCAACAAATGTGCACACCTTGAGGACATTATGCAGCTGTCCCAACAACTCCCACTCCTCCTTATCCAGTGCATAGTTGCTCACCCCCAACTTGTTCTTATCTGTGATTGCATCTATTCCAGCTCGGTACTCCACCACGAAGTTCAACATGTCAAAAGTTGAATTCCATCAAGTCAAAACATCCTGTGAGAGATTTCTCATGGCCAGTCTGTGCTCCTTCAATGTCTCCTTCCATGTGGACAGCAGTTTTGTGCTCGAGTGGATGATTTTGAATGCTAGTTTATGAATCTGGCACAGTAGTCAAGGTATATATGTGTTGTCTCAATGAATCCTACTCACCTTTGCTAGCATCAGACAAAGCAGCTGCAAATGTGTATCAAGATCAGTTTGCTCCTCTGCAGTCAAGTAATCGGCCTCATTGACCCAACTGGCCATATTGTCCTCCACAAGATTGCCATCCAACCTTATCTGAGATACCAAACTCGCTCAGGACATTCACAAATGCATCCGCCAGGTTTGCGCCACTGTGTGACTATATCCCAACATCATTAATACAAGGTATGCATACATTCATGTCATGACTCGCCTTTGCTACTTCAACCACATTCAGGACTATGGAAAGTGGCTTCCCCTTGTTGGCCAAGTGTACAGTGATCACCACAAATGCTTTGTGGTTCAGCAAAGTCCATGCGTCCGTCACAAAGCTCAACTTGCTATCATACTCCTGGTATGTGATCAATTTTGTGCAGAAAATATGTTAATATAACTTACCCTTAACATTTTAGCAATTCACTTTCGTGTGTTCATGAAAACTAGCCAGGTGTCCTGTGATACTGTAATTGGGTGCAGTAAGTAATATTCAGAGCAACCTATCTTCATCAGTAACTTGAATCCTTGATCACTGACTATATCAAATGGACACAGGCTCTCTGATACCCAGTGCATGATCTCCACCCTTGAAATTAGTGTCAGCAATAACACATGACCCAGGCAAATGAACAAACAACCTACTTCATCTCTGTATGGGTGTGTTGTTTGTGTGAGTAAGTAACTGTTGTCTTGCTTTTCATTTAAATACAGCTGAGATAGTTCCTTGCTCAGTTCAATTTTCAACTACTTCGCATGCAGTCTCAAGGTTCTTAATGAAACTGAAGCTTGTTCCACTGGGGTGCACAGTACAACGAAGGGAGTATGTACAGTTGAGACTTACTGTACTTAGCAGAGGCTTCTCCTTGAGGTGTGAGAGTCTAGATTGAATAGGGACAGA